>BSBK01001902.1:360000-608519 GCA_027943335.1 Chamaecyparis obtusa
ATCTAGTTTGATGGGTAAAAAGATGGTGCCTTCTGAGGTACATTCCAGATTGTCATATGCTTTGATGGTAATTACCTCATGTGATATGTCTGCTTTAGTATACTCCACCTGTTTGATGAACTTTTGTGTACATTTATTGAGGGCCAAACCATTATCTATCATGACCCTCTTGACTACAAATATATTGACCATGGCATCTATGTGGAGTGGGAGATTATGGTCTGGTTTGATGGATGACATGTCCAAGGGTTTAAATGAAATTCCATATAATGCAGATAAGTGTCCCACAAGATTCTCAAACTGAGTGGTATTAATATTTGTGGGGACACATGCCTCTTGGAGGAATTTGGTGAGGATTTATTGATGGATGGGCGAGGTGTTGCGAAGATCCAAGATGGAGATTTGGGAGGGGGTATTCCTAAGGTGTTGCAAGAGGTTTTATTATGTATTATATAGAGAAGCAATATTAGCACCGACAATAGATATCCTACCCCTACATGTGGTGATTGCACATTGATTATCTACACCTTTGACATGGATAACATGAATTGTGGGTTCGACTTGGAAGATGCATCCAAAAAATTTATCATAATTGATGTAAGCGGTCATGTAATCCTTTCCATCAACATGGTCACCTTGCTTACCCTTGCCTTGGTTTTGGGCTAGTGAGTTTTTGTTAGTTGTGTTTTTGCCAAAATTGTGTTGAGGAAACACATTTTGATAAATATGTAAGTTTTCATTGGGCAAGGCCTAGGTAGGTGCATCAAGTGTGATCTCCTTCTTGTCTATGTGATCTTGGATTTACTGCTTGAGTTTCATGCACTTCACAATAGTGTATCCCTTGACACAATGATAGTCACAATACTCATTATATTTGTACCATGTGGGCTTTAAGGTTGGATCATCAAATTATTGGGTCTAAGGATATACGATTAGGTTGGCATTGGTCATTCAATGAAAGATTACATCCAATATTCACCGAGAGGGGTGAACGTACATTTTTTTATTATTCTAGATATGTGGCTTGGTCTATCCTAGGATGACTAATATAAAATTAGTCTAGTTTGCTGGGGGTTGATAATTTTGCATGGGTTGTTGGTAACTTATCCCAAGTGTTTGGTAGATGGGTGCAGGTTGTTGGTATGTTGGAGTAGGTGTTTTAGGACCAGCCATAATAACCTAGACATGCTTAATATCAGTGGATCCATTGGTGACATCACTCTTGTTTTTGTTCTAGTAACGAGGATGGTTATTTTTGGGCCTATCATGATGGTTTTCTTTGTAGTGCTTGATAGTACCATTGTCCAAGAGGCCTTTTTCAATGTCTATACATTTTCTCTTGATATCCTAGTAGGTCTAGATGCAGTTCATGTGCATAAAGTGGGATAACTTTGGATGCAAGTTGTTGATAAATATCTTCATTAGATATTTCTTTAGGGGTTGATATGATAGCCTCATGGTGAGGTTCTTCCATATTTGTAGATAATTGGCTAGGATCTTACCTCCCTTCTATTTCAAGTTGCAAAGATCCAAGAGAGATAGTTCATTCTCGATGTTATGGGTGTACTATGATACAAACTTTTTAGATAATTCTGCAAAGGTCAATACTAATCCATAAGGTATTTTGTAGAACCACTCAAGAGTGGTTACCCCTAAGCCCTTGGAAAAGAGGTGAATGAGAAAATTTTCATTGTAGGCAACCTCTTCACAAGCCATGTAGAATTCCTTGACATGGCTAATTGGATCTCCCTTCCTGTCGTACTTCTAAAACTTGGGAGTCTCAAAATGTTTGGGAAAAGGGACTGTTGTGATAGATCAGTCGAACAGATAAGGACAAACCTCTTCAATCTTAAATGGTTTTCTCTTAGTCCCAACATAGAGCTTCTTAAGAGCGTTCTTCATTTCTTCCCACTCTAGGTTCATAGGTGCTAGAGTGGGTACTCCCATTTGGAAAGGGTCGGATGGTGTGGATGTTGAAATTTGCTAAAATGATCATTTCCTCCAAAGATAATGGATGCAAAGCTATGCTAAATGCCTATAGTAATGATAATGTAAAATGATCTAGATATGAATTACACTAAAAGTGCCTCCTGTTCATAGGATTTCCCAAGGGTAGGGGGTGAGGTTTATTTGAGTTGATTTAACCCAAGGTTAGAGACAAGGTTGAGTTGTGTTTGTTGAGGCGTCTCAAATGAAGGCACAAGATCAAACCATTTAAATTCAAGGGCCAAGATATCAAAGCCTAGTGAGTAATCCATGTGCTCACAATCCCCTTTCCTCATTGGTTGAATTGATTTTTGTCTCCATGTGGTAGGTGAGGAAAATTAAGATTTTTTTGTTTCAAACAATTAATTAATTTATTCATGTATGTAAATTAGAGGGGTTGGATTTAATTATTGAATGGACTATATAATTAATTGATTAAATCAATTACATAGTTGTTTGGTGTTTGTATTTATATTTAATTAATTGAGGGATTTGATAATTAATCCCTTATTTTGACTTGATTTGACCAATTTGAATTTTGTTGACCAATTTTAGGTGTATACAGTAATTTATGTTATATAAATTATATCTAAGCTACCCTTTTTTTTGGCAATGATATTCTAAGGACAATAAATAAAGGTTACTAACAAGCCAAAGAGGAATACCAAAATCAAAACAAATCCATGCATGAGTTGTGTACAACAATAGGGGTAAGGAAAATATAGTTATCTTCATAGATTTATAGGCCCCAATATATGAACAGTTCCTATGATACCACAAATGACTAAGGAAATAAGTATGTTGCCTAAGGAGAGGAAGAAAAGAATGACTTAATGTAAAGATTGATTTTCACTAGACAATGCCACATCAACAAATAACATAAAATTTTGGAAAGTCAAATAATTAAGTCAAAGATGATTTCATTAAAAAGAGAAGTCAAATTAAATTCCCCATTCATTCATAATGATAAGTACAAAGTTTTGACCTTCTCATTGAAATAGATTAAGCAATGTACATGATTTAATAAACAAGTAAAAGGGTATCGACCATTTTGTCGAACACACAATGTCATTACATTTAAACACAATGTAAAGATCATTTACATCAAGAGACATCAACCTACTTGTTAAGCATCAAGTGCAACATACATCAATGAAATATAACAATATAATGTACATCAAAAGTACAAGAGCATGATACAAATATGCCATTGGACATCTGTCCATCTACTATCTCGAGATGGGAGTGTGGCTCAAGTGATTTTTATGCTCAACCATAGAGTTGTTAGCTCCAAGCGGGCTCATCCTGACATGCAGAGTGTGTCAACCCTACTTGAGAAGTCTAGCAACCCAGAATTAGTGGATCAGATGGTTCTGGTGTGACTGTGAAACTAACTACAAAGAACATATACCTAATGTAGAGCTAATCACAGATGTGTCAAGGAGATGATACCTAAACAACATATTTAAGAAAATATATGCAAACAGCTTTGGCCAAAGCATTTAAATACCAGATTTCTAATAGTAGGTAGAAAGAAAAGAAACATCAATTTCTACCCTGCCCTGATTGCCCACATTCAACACCCTTCCATAACATCTTTTTACAAAAATAAGTAAAATAAAATCACATCTTTCTATGACTACAAAGTTTCATTTATCCAAAACAATTAGATTGTTCATCATTTACCCCTTTAGAGAGACCTTTTTTTTAACACCCTTTGTTTTACACAAAGAAGCCTTACTGAATATATATCTCAACATGAATATAGAAAAATATTCTTTAAATAATTACTGAAATCAATTCTCAATCCATGCATTAAACCATATTGCACATGATTCATCCAACATCTAGAATATTACTCCATCCATATAGTGTAAAGGAGCTTAGGGCCCGTTTGGGTGCTGGAATACCAAATGCCAATTCTAGTCAATTCTGGAAGATGCTGCAATTCTAGAAGATACAAATCCTGAAAATGATTTCCGGAAAATGGGTTGACCCATTTGGCTCACCCGAAAGATGACTAAGAAGATGCATAAGGAATTTTAAATCTTTATTTTAATTTCTTTAAATATGGTGTATATGTCTGTATATATACATACATATATGTGTGTATATATACACATATGCACACATATGTATATATACACATACACACATGTATATATGTATATACATGTGTGTGTATACACACATGTATATATGTATATACATGTGTGTATATACACACATGTATACACATGCACATATGTATATATATACATACATACACACACATATATACATATACACATACACACATACACACATATACACACACGTGTGTTTATATATACACATGTATGTATATATACACACATGTCTGTATATATACACATAGATGTATGTATATCTACACATATACACATACATGTGTGTATATACACACATGTGTATATATATACACAAATACACACATGTGTGTATATACATATGTAATACCCCAAAAATGGGCTATAATTTCATTAACCTCCTACATCTTCAAATCAAATGAAATCGACATCAAAGTCCTAACCTAAGGCACATTTGCACATTATCGAATCCTAATTGATTTTATTCTTAAATTCTGCATCAAAGAATATTCCTAGCAATATTCTTATTTATCCTAATTAGTCTTGATTTAATAATTATTTGGTGATAAATCTTATTTATCCTAAAGTTTGATTAATTGAATATTCTGAATATTTAATTAATCAGATTTAATACTGTCACTTAATTATTTAATTAAATTTAATTCTATTTATTCCTAAATTATATTATTTAATTTTTACAATAAATCTAAAATCTCATGACTAATTGATTAAATTCTTATTTAATTAATTCATGTCAGTTCTCAATATTTAATAATATAGTTTTTGGATAAAAGTTTGATTTAATAATCGATTAACTCATAAATCAATTGTTTTAATTCAAAAATCAGTTAAGTTGAGAATAAATCACTTTATTTTTAAAATTAATTTATAAATAAATCATGCACAATCAGAAAAGAAGGCAACTAGAAATTAACAATCAATTTTAAAATTGAAACTCAACATTTGATGATGAGTTAAAATTTGATCTTAACTCTAATTTGAGTTAAACCCTTCTTTTGCATGATTTTTGTGAGTTAATTATCTCTGATTTCCTGATAACTCAAAAATCAACTTGAGTTTATCAAGAGTGATTTATGGCTTTTCTCCTGCATCCTCAAACCCTGGATTTCTATAAAATCAAGACTCGGCTCTTCACAATTATCAACACTCGAATTTGCATAATAACTCTGGCGAATTGACGATTGAAGGATTAAGCACTTGCGACAGGCGATTTGTGAGATCTTTCATAGTTGATCATAGTTTTTGCATAGTTTCATATCATAGATTTCATATTCAATCATAGCATTCTTAGATTAAATTTGCATTCAATTTCATTCATATAGCTTAGATTCATATAGTTTTTCATCCTAATTGCATACAAAATACAAAAAAATAGATTAATCAGCATTCATACAGTTTTTCATTCTTTAGCATTAAATCCTTCATTTAGGTGTTGCATTGTCACTGATTTTGATTTCAATCTGAGAACATCATACTCGCACCTACTAGAAGGCAGTAAATCACCTGGTTAGCATAGTTTCAATTACTTGCAAATTTTAGTTTTTGCTAACCTCTAATGTTTTACTGAAGTGTTGTGTCTACAACTAGGTATAAAATTCACACACACATTTCTCGCGCCCACCGTGGGGCCCTAAAATGGGTTTCCATTTCTTCTATTTCACTTCTATCTATTTTTCTGTTATTTTCTGGTCCATTCTATGATTTCATTCTCTGTCTGTACATTTTTTGTATGAATTTTTGTCAGAAAGTCATACCAGGAAGACCCCACTATCGTACAACATTTGATTCTATCAAGGCTCATATCAGAAGCTATACATTGTCATTTGGGATCTTTATTGTCATATGAGAAGACACCCACTGTCGTACGAGTTTTCTGACTGTTGTCTGGAAGGTAATCCACTGTCATATGAGTTTTGACTCCAAGATTCAATTGTCATTTCATAATTTTTGGCAATTTTTCAAATTTGATTTTTAGATTTGGACTAATAGCTAACCCTAACAATTGAAATCTTCTATTTTTGACTGATATTTGCTGAGTCTGATTGGGAAAAGCACAACTAAATTGCTAAAATGGGTAAAATCTACCAAGCGCGTTCTAAGGAATTTAGGTATTCTACTACGATCTGATAACACTTCAATTTGGACATAAAAGAACTCTCTCGTGTTAGTCTTGTGTGACTTTTCTTGCTTTCATATCACAGACTTCATTTTGGGCTATAAAATGAACATAGATTTTCTTTCTACATATCTGTTACACATAGTAAATAGGCCCTATGAACACTATTTGTGGATGATCTCGAGAGAGTGGACTTCTTTCACTTGTTCACGCAAGAAAAGCTCTTCTTGACAAAGGATCCCCTTGTAGGTAGGGAGGTTACTGGGATTGTCTTGCGTTCTACTAGATTTGTGCGTCTTCAACTTTTGATTGATACATTCTCTCTCTGGAGAGGTTGATAGATCACACGCGGTTGACATCATAGATCTTTGTGAGATAATTTTGGTCTTAGCGTGTCGAATTAATCTATCTACTTTATTTTGGTTAAAAGTGAAAAGGCTAGAGGACTATGCTCTACTCCCTTTTTGGGTAGTATCAGAAACTCAGATCCTTGAATCTAGAACCAATCCCCATGTGGTATCTTTTGTGAGTCACCTTTAGAGAGGGTTAACCATAGTGGACATTCCCTTAATTGGGTCAACCACATGGATGGAACCTCAAGTGTTAATAGCCATTTTCACCATGGTAGCAACAGCCGCTATATAAATGTCCTTGTGGAGGAAATCTTCATAGGTTTGGTCTCTTATTGGGATGTCAGATGTCCATAGCAGCTCCTAATTGATTAATTTCTTAGACTATGTCAAAACCTCGGTGTGCTTGGATTGGAGTTTGCCCTCTTGAGATCACAAAAGTTGCAGAGTCAAACCATTACTACAAACCCTAGTGAGGCCAAAATTTCATTTTCTAGAAATATGTGCATTATTGAAATTTTTTTTGGAACATACACAATTAGCACTTCTAGGGATTAGCACATTCAATCACTTGATTGTTCATGCCCAGGGTTACTTTGTCCCCTGTTCATTATTTTTAGACATTCTTGAAATCACTTGCTTGTTGTTCTGTGTGCTTGTTATCTATTTGGTTATTGGAAATGAACAATCCCAGAATAATCTTCAAACAATCTTCAAACCTGGACAAAAAAATTTGCAAACAATTTGAAACTGAAAACCTGAAATTTTCAAAATCCAAATCAAAATACCTTTCTGGAGTCAAAAGTTGTCCTACAAGGTCAGATTGTCATACGAGTTTTCAGCAAAGGTCGTTTCATAACCTCTATATTGTCATACGGTATCCAGTATTGTGTCATATGAGTGTTGTCACCAGAAACCAAAAGAATAATTTTCCTTGGCAATAATTATCGTACGAGTCTTGCAATTATCATTTGAGAGCATACCCAGTGTCGTACAAGTCTATAGAAACTCATTTGAGAATTTTCAAAAAGTTGTCAGAGATTGGTCAAATTTGTCAAGAATCTAATTTTTAGAGCCTATTTCCAGATTCTGTCAAAATAGTCACTATGTTAGGAACAGAGTAGAAACTAGAATGAATTTGATATTTTCCCTAAAGTGGTCTCTTGAGTCTGATTTAGCCTTCTGATTTATCGATTTGAGTCTTTTTCATCTTGTGTCAAAACCTTGTCAAAATTATCTTCAAATCCAGTCTTATTACTAAATAGATAAGTGTTGTGAGCTCATGCCTGCCATCTATTGGGCATCTACCCATACTACTGTGGTGTAGTATCCTTCATTTATGTCTGATCTAATATTTAATCAATTTAACCTTGACAAGGTTGTGTCATTCAATCTTCTTGAATCAATTCATTCTTCAGTTGTCTCCATCTTATTCTTTTGCTTCACCCAAGGTTAATGGTGGAAACTAGAGCTTTATCACACAAGAAATATGGAGAATCATCTCATGCTTTTCCTTTGTATACTCACATAGGTCCAACTCTCGAGCAACTCTACAATTCAGGTCTTTATGAAGATGATGGTCTTGGCAATTTTCGATTGAAAACTGGTTACATACCCCCTCCATCAACTCACGAAGGTAATCAACAAACTCCACCTCAATCTAATACAAGGAGTTCTAAAACTCCTAACATGTCTCACAGAGGGACACATCACAGGTCTCAAGGACATCACTCTCAACATGGTATGGATCAAGATCCCACACCTTCTGAAATTGCTCGATATCAAAATGATGATGACTTCAAGAGAATGATGAGGCATTTCTTGAAAGAAGATAGAGAGGCATACTTTCTAGAGTTAGCTCATCAAGGAGCTAAACTTCCTCCAAACTTTAATGTTGAGAATATAATCATGTATGAGGAAGAAACCCCTATCATGGCTATGATGAAATAGATGCATGCCATGCAAGTCAAACTTAACAAACTTGAAAAATAAAAGGAACCTAAGGAGTTCTCCATAGAAGCTCTATGCCCTTTTCCATTCTATAAAGACTTGTACATGCCACCATTCGCTAAAAGAGTGGAAATGCCTAAATATGATAAGTATGATGGAAACTCTGATCCTCAAGATCATGTCATATAATTTTGTACTCAATCTATGGAGTTTATGCATGAACCGACCTACTTAATGTGTCTCTTCCCTCGATCCTTGGGAGGAGCAACCATTCATTGGTTCTCTAGAATGCCTCCAACTATCAAAACTTTTGAGGAGTTAATCAAACTGTTCTATCAACAATACTCCTACAATATCCAACATCTAGTCACTATGATCGACATCTACAATTTGAAACAATATCCAAGAGAACCATTCCTAACATTTCTCAAGAGATGGAGGAAGAAATTTTATCTATATGCTAGACCCATTCCAGAAACTGAGAAGCTGTAAATCTTCATCAATAATCTTGTTCTAGAAATCAACTACCCTTTA
The DNA here is from genome assembly GCA_027943335.1 of Chamaecyparis obtusa. Taxonomy (NCBI): domain Eukaryota; kingdom Viridiplantae; phylum Streptophyta; class Pinopsida; order Cupressales; family Cupressaceae; genus Chamaecyparis; species Chamaecyparis obtusa. Next base: position 369,066 of record BSBK01001902.1, read on the forward strand.
CAAATGAAAAATCATACATCCTTTGATAAGATGGTAGATAATGTGATCAAAATTGAGAAAGTACTTGTGAAAAAAGGAGACATCACACTTCAAAAGGACAAGTATGAATCTGGATTTAGTTCTAAAGAAAAGAACAAAAACTGGAATAAGAATAAAGGTGTTGTCACTGACGATGTTGTTGATACTATCTATGCCCCATCTAAGGCACCCACTTTCAATCTCACTATTGGCACCCAAGCCATCAAAGCTTCCAAAGCTAAAGCAACAAAGTCCAACAAGAAGTCATTTGATTATAAACCTTGGGCTACAGATCCTAACCGCAAATTCACTCCTCTTGGAGAATCCTTGGAATCTGCCATGAAAAATCTATTGGCTAAAAAAATCATCTACTTTCCTAAGATAAAAGTCTTTGATCCTGAACCTAAACCGAAATGGTGGAGAGAGAATGACTTCTATGAATTTCATCGCAATAAGGGTCATAAGACTAATAACTACATTCGCTTGAAGCACATCATACATGACAAAATTGATAATGGAGAAATCACGATTGACAATCATAAGAGAAATAATGATCATACAACATTCATGAAACCATTTCTGAAACATGGTAAAGAAGATTCTTCTTCTCAGCCTAATATGGGTGCTAAGGTCAATTATGCCTACTCTAGAAACAATGTTGTTATCAATATGGTTGAACTAGGTCCATCTAAGTGTTGCAATGTCATCATAATTGTAAGAAAAGATAGAGAAAACCCATCTGCTAATGCAGTTACTTGATCACAAGCTCAGGCGCATTTGCAAGGACAAATACCAGATTCATCCAATGTCCCTAAGGTGCCTTTCAATATTTCATTTGCTTCTTAATAGAAGGCTACATCTAAATCTTCAAATCCTAAAGACATGAGGCCTACATCATACAGTATTGTCCAACAACTCCAACATACTAATGCAAAAATCTCCATGTTTGATTTGCTTCGGATATCTGCAGCTCATAGAGCCATTCTAGACAAAGCTCTGCTCAAATCCAATGTTCCTGATAACCTTGATTTAGATAGATTCTAGACTACGGTTGGTCATCTTACATCTCCGTAGTATATTTCCTTTTCAGAGGAAGATGATAACTCTTTGAGTCATCTGCATAACCAACCCTTGCATATTGAAGTCTTGATCCAAAACTGTCATGTCAAACGTGTGTTGATAGATGGGGGCACTGGTCTAAACATTTTTTCTTTTAGATTCATTACACAATTGGGATTTTCAAAGATGGCCATTGATCCTAGAAAGAAGATAACTATCAAAGCATATGATGAGCAAGAAAGGTCTTCCAAGGGAACAATTATCTTACCTATTAGAGCGGGTCCAGTTATCAAAGATACTATATGCTAAGTTCTTGATCTACCTTTGGCTTACAACATCCTTCTAGGAAGACCCTGGATACATGAAATGAAAGCTATTCCTTCTACATACCATCAGTGATTAAAATTTTCTTATGAAGGAGTACAAGTAATGATTCCAGCAAATCTATATACAACTTGCAATGCATTGAAAGAAAGTGCTGATAAACTTGTTCCTAATAACAAAGAATCTTCCACTAAGCAGCTAGATGTTGCTTCAACATCCAAGATGGAAGACATTACTAAAGAGGTTAAAATCAAAGAAAATGGCATGGAAGAATATACTATAGAGCCAATCTTTCTTTGAAATCTCTCCCTATCTCGCCTAAGTCTTATGGACAAACCCTAAAACAGTCTAAAAAGGAGTTTAAAGAACCTCTTGAAGAATATAATGGAAATTTTGTTGCAGAACAAGTGTCCAAACAAGAGTTTGAAGAAGATGAAGTTGTGCTTGCGTGGCTATACAAAGATGAACCTGAATCTCAAGTTGTTCAAAAATATGACTCTAAAACATCAAAGATCCCTTCTAAGTCATATGGCCCAGGAGACAAATTGATCACAAAGATGGGATACAAAGGAAAAGGACCTCTAGGACTACAGGGTAAAGGTCTTATGTCACCTCTTGACCATCGTGGCTGAGCAAACAAGAATACAACAGGTCTAGGATATAAGAAGAAGCCTTTCTATCTTAGCAAGAACTCCCCACATGTCTTAGAATAGATTGAACCATCCAAAGAAAATCAACTAACGGAAGAAACAACTAAACAATCTGATAGTGATGATTCAAACACCACTGATGAGCTCATTCCTTATGAGCATTTGCCTAAATAAATAAAAGACCTCCTTGAAGCTGAAGATGATCCAGTAAAAAGAATCAATGTACTAGAAACACAATAACCTACTATAGAACAAGAGATAGTTGCACCACATGAACCAGCTAATCTCAAAGACAATCAAACAGACAAAGAGGAAGGTGGTAGTTATTCTGAGATAGATTCCCATGAGTATGAATTCAAATCAGAATCTGAGGGAAACACTTCTTGGGGTATTCATCCTAACTTTACTCATGTTCTTAAATTTCCTAGAGGCATAGATGAAGAATCTAATGACTATGAATGGGGAGCCATTCCAGAGGAAGATGAGCTTATTATAGAAAAACATGTTGATGTTATTCACCAATATGCACCTAAACCCAACATAAGTCTAGAGAGAAATGATGAACTTAATGAGTCTGATCCATCAATGGCTGAAGTGGACTTCCACAATGACATTGAGCCTATTCACGAATTGAATGTCTTAAGTTGTAATATCACCTTTGAACTTGAGCATTGGGTTAGGACCAATGATGACAAATCCATATCCATAAACACTCTTTCCCAAACTTTCACCACTTTGAGTATCCAACATCCTGAACTTCTTGACCAAACCTCTACGAATCTGAGCCAAGGTATTTATACCTTTCCAAATGACTATGCCCTTGCTTGCTACCTCAATGTAGTGGAGCCTATGAGGAATTCCATTAGTGAACCGAGTGTTAGCATGACGGAGTCGAACATCAAGTATCTTAGTCAAAAAAATAAGAATAAGAATAAAAAGAAAAGGAGTTCTGAGGGTGAAAACCACTCTGTGGCAGTCTTAGAACCTACAAAAGTAAAAATAAAAGATGTATCCATAGGTGAAAACCTCTCTGAGGTGCCTAAGGATGAGATATTTGATGTCCTTCTGAGTCATTTATGGGATAGATCTCTAGTTCTAATTGAGTCCACTCAATCTATCAACTTGGGAACATCAGAAGAACCACATTTGATCCATGTAGCACAATCCTTATCAGAAGAAGAAAAGAAAAAATTTACAACATTATTAACAGAAAAGAAGATCAATTTTGCATGGAAATACTCAGATATGCATGGGTTGGATCCTGATCTTATAATGCACCATTTATCTATAGCTCCAAACGTTAAACCTGTTAAGCAAAAATTGAGAAAGATGCATCCACATGTTGCACTCTTGGTAAAAGTTGAATTAGAGAAGCGACTAAAAGCTGGATTCATCTATGTTATTGACTATGCCGAATGGATCTCTAATATTGTACCTATTTCAAAACCAGACAAATCTATAAGAGTGTGCACAGATTTCAGAGATGTGAACAAAGTGTGCCCTAAGGATGATTTTATATTACCTAACATTGATATGATAGTGGACATGACTGCGGGCTTTGAGATGTATTCTTTGATGGATGGTTTTTCTGGATATAATCAAATCAAAATTGCTCTAGAGGATCAAGATAAAATAGATTTTACATGTGCATGGGGTACCTTCTATTGGAATGTCATGCCATTTTGACTTAAGAATGTTGGTGCTACATATCATAGAGCTATGACATCTATTTTTCATGACATGATGCATTGAACTATGGAAGATTATGTTGATGATACTTTGGAAAAATCTATGATAAGATCTCACCATCTAAATGATTTGAGCAAAATACTAGATAGAATGGAAAAGTTTAGTCTCAAACTGAACCCTAAGAAGTGTACTTTTGGTGTCACTTCTGGAAAGCTCTTAGGCTACATTGTTTCAAAGAAAGGCATTGAAGTTGATCTAGCTAAAGTTAAAGCTATCATGGAGATGCAACCTCCCAAGAATATCAGTCAAATGAGAACATTCCAAGGGAGAGTACAATCTATTAGACACTTCATATCTCAGCTAGCAGACATATCACAACCTTTTACAAAACATTACATAAAGGTGTGACTTTTGCATGGAATGAGGAATGTGAAATGAACTTTAATCATATCAAGAAATATCTGTCAAATCCTCCTATTTTGATGCCTCCTATTCAAGGGAAGCCATTGATCTTATATGTCTTCACCACAGATACATCACTGGGGGCATTACTAGCACAACATGATGAGAACAAGAAAGAAAGAGCTATATACTATATCAATAGAACATTGGTAGCATATGAAAAGAACTATTCAATGATTGAGAAATCTTTTCTAGCAGTGATCTTTGCATCACAGAAACTGAGACACTACATGTTAGTTCATACCACTCAATTGGTAGCTAAGATAGATCCATTGAAATACTTATTGAGCAAAGCTTCCCTCACAGGTAGATTGGCTAAATGGGTCATACTCTTAAGTGAATTTGACATTGAATATGTTGAAAGAAAAGCTATAAAAGGAAAGGTAATTGCTGATCAATTGGCTGATGCACCATTGTTTGATGATAATCCTATGCAAATGGAATTTCCAGATTCCTCTATCATGAACCTTTCTTCTAGAGCATGGAGGCTATTCTTTGATGGCTCCTATACATAGAATGGATTTGGAGTAGGCATATTGTTCATCACACCTCAAGGATACTCAATCCCTAAAGCATTCGAAATAAAGTTTCCTTGCACAAACAATATTGTATAATATGAAGCTCTTCTTAATGGCATGAAGATAGCAATTGAGTGGAGAGTGACAAAGTTACACATTCATGGGGACTCACAACTTATAATACACCAAGTTAATGATGTGTATCAAATGAAAGACGAAAAGCTCATTCCATACAAGAGAATGGTAGATGATCTAAAGAAATACTTCATATCTATCACCTTTGAGAAAATACCTAGAATAGAGAATAAGGTTGTTGAAGCAATGGAAACGCTATCTACTCTATTACAACACCCTGAACTTGAGCTACGCTATGAGTTCCTGGTGGAAGCATTATCTTATCCTGTATAGGATTCCCCTGACACCCACATGATTTGCACTATTGTAGGTCATGATTCATCTCTCTATAAAAACCTTTTCTCTTATCTCAAAGACCAAATCATTCCCAATTCCTTCAACTGCCATGAGAAATGATACCTTATCCAAAATGCATCCCGATATGTCATCATTGGTCATGATCTGTACAAATGAGGTCTAGATGGTACGCTACTTAGATGCTTAGAACGTGAAGAGTCTCAATGTGCATTAGAGGAAGTCCATGATGGTATTTGTGGTTCACACTCGAATGGTTTAACATTAGCTCAAAAGCTTATTAGGGCTGGGTACTATTGGTCTAAAATGGAGAACGATTCAATCAAGTTTGCTAAGAACTATCAAAAGTGTCAAGTACATGGTAACTTAATTCATGCACCAGGGAGAGATCTAATTCCCTTTACTATACAATGGACTTTTCACCAATGGGCTTTTGATCTTATAGGAGCCATACATCCTCATTCTTCTAATGGACATACCCATATCATTACAACTACAAACTATTTCACAAAATGGGTAGCAGCAATCCCTTTGACTCAAGCAACTGGAAAACAAATTTCAATGTTCATTATGAACTACATCATATGTTGATATGGTATTCCACATTCTATAGTCACAGATAATGGTGGCCAATTCAAGAATAAGGACTTAGATTCCTTGTGTTCAAAATTCAAGATTACACAACATTGGTCATCTATCTACTATCCTCAAGGGAATGGACAAGTATAGGCTTCAAACAAGAATCTATTGAAAATCTTGCACTGTATAATTAATAAAATAGGAAGAGACTGGCATCTCATGATCAATACAACTCTTTGGGCCTACAAAACAAGTATCAAAATGCCCACTGGGGCTACACCTTTCACTTTAGTTTATGGTTCTGAAGTGGTACTGCCTATTGAGGTTGAAATCCCATCACTAAGAATCAGAATGCATGGTCTAATAACTAATGATGACTACAGAATGTCTAGGTTGCAAGAACTTGAACTACTAGATGAGCGCAGAAAAGCAATGTATAATCATCTCAGAGTATATCAGAAAATAATGTCTAGAGGTTACAACAAGAAAGTCAGACACAGAGAATTTCAGGTTGGTGATCTAGTCTAGAGAGAGAATCCAAAAAATCAATCACATAGAGAGTGCAGGGGAAGTTTGAACCCAACTAGCTAGGTCCCTTTGTTATCACTGCTACTTTTGGCTCTGCTGCCTATCAACTCTAAATGACTAAAGGAGAACAGCTTCGAGAGCCAATCAACATTCTCCATCTGAAGAAATTCTACGCCTAAGGCATTTAGTCTATGGTAAAATGTCCTTAAAAAATCATAAAAATTAGAAAAAGTCCTGAAAAAATGAACATCTTGGTGAAAACATAGCAAATGGGCACCTTGATGATTCACAAAAAAATGAAAAAATATCAAAAGTACAAAAAAAAATTTGAAAAAATGAAAAATACAAATAAATGAGAAAAAGAAAAAGTGCCTTGGTGAAAACCTCGAAACAGGCACCTTGGTAGCAAAAATAGAATCTCTGCCAAGATGGTGAAAACCTAGCAAACATGTGCCACTTGTTTCAAAGTGCTCCATCTATCAGAAAAATCTTGGTCTTTCCCAGCTTTCAGTTTTGCTTTAGTTTGTACATATCTCCCGATTTGTTTCTACATTCATGTTTTCAATAAGTCAGTCTGTACACCAATCGGCTCAAACGTCTGTATCCTATCAATGTTCAAACTTGGGGGCAATCAATGTCATATCCTATGGCCTCTAGTATACCTCTTAGATGTGTCATATCTAGTCAGAGTCCTTTGAAGCTTCATCCGAGTTAGTCAGTATGTCTCCTCTCCAGAAGGGATTTTGCATCTACAACAACACAATCAAACATCAACACAAAACTGAAAAACAATATTTACTTCATGCTTTTATCTCCTTGTATGCTTACTGATTCGCATTGATATTTTTGCATATTGTGTCCCTTTGAGCTCTTCGATGATGTCCTTTATAGGATTTAGAGAGTGATGACTGGGGGCATAATCTTTTCTTTGTTTTCTGCTTGTATGTGAAAATCTAACAACTTTGGAAATTTTGGATTGAAATGGTGTCCGTCTGTAAGAGCCTCTATCTCGAATTGGATGGCCATGAGTACCTCAACCATTGATACCCAGAAAATTCAAAGAAGTTTGATCTAACTATCATCTCTTTGAGAAATTTCTTACTCCTACTGTGAAACGCGATCTTACCTAAGGATGTGAACGATAAAGGGTCACTATGGGTAATTCACATTGGATTTCAAATGATCTCTTGACTGCTTGATGTGTTTGTTCTACAAGGTGTATTCTGGTCATAATGACATCTATGTTTTGATGCTTATACAAATTGCTATATTAAAATGGACATGATATTCAGGTCATCCTGGCATTTGTGCCTTGGTGCTTATATCTAATATGACATTCTGAAAATAAAATCAATATTCATATGTCCATGGTTATCTAGCCAGTGGGCGTTGTATTGATTCTTGTACATACAAATCAATATTCATATATTCATCATTTCCTAACTAGTGGATGTTGTATTGATTTATCCGGTTACCTAAAAAGTTCAATGATGACAACAAATCGACACATGATCAATGACTAGGTCCTAGGTCTTAGGATTGCATTTCATTTTGCACTTTGCATGATTGCATGATCTCACAGATTGCTTGAACACTTCAAAAATTCTTCTAAACTAAACTTAAACTTGCCAATGAAGAGCTGAATCTCACATGAAGGTTTCCTCACTGAACCACAAGCAGTCACCATCCTGGGTTAAACATCCTTTTTGACATAAGACTGAGTACTTGTCTTCATCAATATCTGCAAAACATATCATGTGCATCATTGCATTTACATTACATATTCATGACCATTCATCTATTGCATCTACATTCCATACATTTTCCATAATCAATTACATTTGCATAACATTCATACATTTGAAAGAAACCATTGCATTGCATAAATCCATACATACATGCTATACTATCCATAGCATTTACATCACATGATATCATCATAAATAAAAAAACATGACAAGTACACATGAAGTCACAACCAAAATCTTGATCTCACATCATATAACTCAAACTAGTCAAGGGTGCACTACTAGCACAAAGTACAAAATAATGAGCTAAGGTGAGCTATCAGAAGTCAGAATAGTATACATGAACACAAATGGCAAAAATATATCAGAATATATCTAGACATATCAACTGTCTGCCTGATCCTCTGCATCTGGTGGAGGTGGTGGTGGTGCATCAGGTGCTGCCTCAGCTCTGGGTGCCCTTGCTCCCTCTGAAGCTATCATATACTAAGAGTATGCGGGCACTCTCTGAGTAACAGGTACAACAACATAGTATGTAGAAACATAATAATCAACTCTCGAGGTTGGATGTGTCACCTCTATCTGTAATCACCTATTCTCCTCTCAAAGCTCAAATCTCTATCTATTAGCCTCAGTGAATCACTCCTCCCACTGAGCACTCTGTACCTTCAAGTCCCTAACCTATAATCTCAATCATCTAATAATCTCCTATGGATTCAATGCTACAATAGGATCTACATCTGCCACAGGCATCTCAGTATCTATCGCTGGCTGCTCAGTGGTCTCTACTCACTATGCCTTACAATGTCTAACCTAAGCACCAAGATCAAAACTGGTATCACCCTATAAAGGATCAGGATTGGTACCTATATCCTGATGTGCACCAAGTACCTCATCTATTGTATGAACACTACCCAAAGCACATCTCTCTCCTCTAGTCGATCTCCTGTGCAAAACTGTAGGTTTGCCTGCTGAAGAACTAGGAGGACAAGGTGGTCTCATATGTCCAGATGGTCTTTGTGGAGGTGTGAACACTTCTCTCAACCTTAGAGGTGTAGGCTGGGGCATTTGTACCTGTGTAGGTCTCTGTCCTCGACCAACTAGAACCTATACACCTGTGACATCCATGGCCTCCTCCATAGATGGTATCAACTCTGTAGGATCAGAAAACCTATGTATAGGATGCTCTGCAAGCCATCCAATAAATTCATCTGTAACACCGTCATCTAGCACATCTGCTTGATAGGCCCAATCTCTACCAATGATACCACTGTACTCCTGTGTATAGAGAGCATATGATAACTAAGGACCCCATCCTAATTCGAGCTCTCTATGGATCCATGCGTAAGCTACAAGCTCCTCTAGGTTATCCTGAATGATGTCATACTGCATCCATACCCTAGTGATCAGGAAGTGCTCAATAAAAATAGTGGATCTCCCAATTAGTACACGGCTTTGACAAAAATAAATGAACTTTTGCCTCGCAATGGGCTAGGCCTCTATAAGCAAGTATGGTCTCCATACTACAAAATTCATATCATCTAGACACTGCCTGAAGTACTCGGTGTGACCCATGTGCACCTATGTAACATAACCAGAGTATATATATATGACTGGCTCCTATGGCTGGCATTGATCTTGCCACACTGGTCTACAAACTGGGATGTGCTCCCAGGCCCATATATGAAGTACCAAGGCACCGAAAGAAAAAGACTTTCCCTCCTGATACATGATCTCGTGCATCTCAGAGAACATATGTGCAAGTGTGCACTGACCCCAAGCTAACTTAGAAGGAGTAGCCATCAATCGTGCCACCATCGGGGCCCAGCCCATCAAAAGACCATTCTGCTGATGGTCAGACATGATGATACCTCCTATCATGCCTTCTATGATACACTCTAGTCTATGGGTCTATCCATAGTGCTACACTAATAACTCCCAAGAAATAGAACCAATAAGTTGTGTATCATCTCCAAACAATCGTTTGAAGGCATGTAATCCAAACTGTCCTAAACTCACATAATCTGGACAAGGACCATGAAATGGAATGTGCAATATCCTATATACATCCTCAGGTGTGAAGATAATCTCTCCAGTGGGTAAATGCAAAGTCTAGGTCTCTAAATGAAATCACTCTATTAATGCAGTCAACAGTCCATGGTTAACCCTAATCTTGGGCAATCGGATCAGATACTCGAATCCATAGGAAGCAAGATGTACCCTCATAGGGTCTGGAAGAGAAACACAGAGTCTCTGAGTCGCAGGATGTGAGATACGCACATCAAAATTAGGGTATATGACCTACACAAAATAGAAATGGGGAATCCTGTCAGTTATTTGGTTGAAAAATAGGCTAACAGTACAGACATTCAAAAGTTCACTATCTCAAAAGGTGCATTAAATGCTCAACAATTAGCCTAAGGAATCAGAAAATCAAAAATTTTGACCTAAAAATGAGTTTTAAGCTCATTGTTTTCCATGCAACAATGCACTCTAGAATCAAAACTCGTACGAGTTTCAACAAGGTCCCATATGACAAACCATGCATACACGACTTTCTAGGGATCACCGTACGACAGATGAGGGACCTGACGAAACGTCGTACGACTCTTGGGTCCCTCTCAAATGAGTTTAGGGGGGTTCTGATATGACACTCTATAGGATATTGAAAAGTCATATGAGTCACAGAGGACAGTCGTACGAGTTTTCATGCATGCGAGAATTGAAAAATTGAAACTTATGAAAAACACCCTAAAAATGCTACAAACATGAAAAAAATGGAATTTACGAACAGGCAGAGAGGTCCACTTACCAGATGTCCATACTGTGGAGACCACTGATGTCTTCAACTGCACTCAAATCAATGGGAAGAGATAGGTACCTTCGGCTCAACCATTTTCTCGCTCAAAGGGCTCCACAAAGTTTCAAAAGTCAAATGTGAATAATGAATTGAAAATGAACCTTTTGGCCTTTATATAGCTTTTGACCTAATTTTCAAAAGTGCTCTGTTTTCCACCAAAATTGCACCCCTGGCTAATTTTGACGTTTTGAACCTATTTTCAGGATCAAAATCAAAATTTGAGATCATTTACTATGTTAAAATCATGATTTAAAATTTTCAGACCCAGGGTGTCTGATTGCTTGCATAATCAACCTTTAATCATCATAGAAATCCAAAATTCAACCTAACTGATTATCTTACATCAAACTATCAAAATTTCAACTTGGTCAACCATGGTCAACTCATGGTCAAACCTAGTCAAACTTGGTCTTTAGGACCTCTAAACGATGCAGAACGCATTCTCGAATGTGTATAACTTCTCAAATCAATTAACATGCTTCTAAACTATTCAAAGCTAACTTTTCTTGTCAGATTTTGATTTTAATCCCGAAGGGGGCATGGTATTACACATCATTCAAAATCTGTAAATCTAAATCTGAAAATCAAACTTCTTTCCTTAGTGATCAAGACAACAACCACATCTAGTTACTGATTCATCAAAAGTCCTCGTCGCTTAGGGAAAATCTATCATCTCTTGGGGCATATCAGATTCATCAAGATCCATATCAATCTAGTATCCTAAATCTATCTTGTAAACTGTATCATCTTTTTGTAACCATTGGTTCATTAGCGTTATTTCCTTGGTTCTTCGTAACTGATGGGTTTAGGATGTGATACCAATATGATTCTCTTGGGACATTCAGGTCTGGAATCAGTCACTCACTGCTTCACAATCATAAGGTTCAAAATCAGGCATTTTGGCACTTTTTTGTAATCACTGGTTCATTGTTGCTATAGTTAACATTATCTTTGGTCAATCAGGACCTAAATCTTAAATCTTTAAATCTTTCAGTCAGTTTCTATCTCGAAATCGGTTAATCTTTCAAATCAGTTTCATACATCTTTACCATACATAGATTATTCTTTGAACCACTATGCTTTGCATAGTGATTCAAAGAGAGGCAAAATGTAATACCCCAAAAATGGGCAATAGGTTCATTAACCTCCTACATCTTCAAATCAAATGAAATTGACATCAAAGTCCTAACCTAAGGCACATCTGCACATTATCAAATCCTAATTGATTTTATTCTTAAATTCTGCATCAGAGAATATTCCTAGCAATATTCTTATTTATCCTAATTATTCTTGATTTAATAATTATTTGGTGATAAATCTTATTTATCCTAAAGTTTGATTAATTGAATATTCTGAATATTTAATTAATCAGATTTAATACTACCACTTAATTATTTAATTAAATTTAATTCTATTTATTCCTAAATTGTATTATTTAATTTTTACAATAAATCTAAAATCTCATGACTAATTGATTAAATTCTTATTTAATTAATTCATGTCAGTTTTCAATATTTAATAATATAGTTTTTGAATAAAAGTTTGATTTAATAATTGATTAACCCATAAATTAATTGTTTTAATTCAAAAATCAGTTAAGTTGAGAATAAATCATTTTATTTTTAAAATTAATTTATAAATAAATCATGCACAATCAGAAAAGCAGGCAACTAGAAATTAACAATCAATTTTAAAATTGAAACTCAACATCTGATGATGAGTTGAAATTTGATCTTAACTCTATTTTGAGTTAAACCCTGCTTTTGCATGATTTTTGTGAGTTAATTATCTCTAATTTCCTGATAACTCAAAAATCAACTTGAGTTTATCAAGAGTGATTTATGGCTTTTCTCTTGCATCCTCAAACCCTGGATTTCTATAAAATCAAGGCTCGGCTCTTCACAATTATCAACACTCGAATTTGCACAATTACTCTAGTGAATTGGCGATTGAATGATTAAGCACTTGCGACAGGCGATTTGTGAGATCTTTCATAGTTGATCATAGTTTTTGCATAGTTTCATATCATAGATTTCATATTCATTCATAGCATTCTTAGATTAAATCTGCATTCAATTTCATTCATATAGCTTAGATTCATATAGTTTTTCATCCTAATTGCATACAAAATACAAAAAAATAGATTAATCAACATTCATATAGTTTTTCATTCTTTAGCATTAAATCCTTCATTTAGGTGTTGCATTGTCACTGATTTTGATTTCAATCTGAGAACATCATACTCGCACCTACTAGAAGGTGGTAAATCACCTAGTTAGCATAGTTTCAATTACTTGCAGATTTCAGTTTTTGCTAACCTCTAATGTTTTACTGAAGTGTTGTGTCTATAGCTAGGTACAAAATTCACACACACAACATATACACACATTGTGAATATATACATGTGTATATATACATAAGAACATAAGAACATGTTTCCCGAGCATGATAAGTGGAAATGAAAGAAAACACTCTCATATAGTCAAACATATAAAGACAAAATACTGACTAAAATGTCTAAACACATGTCTAAGTCTATTTGATTGATTCAACAAGATCAAGGTGTCCCATGAAAGTACTGAAAAGAAAGATTCTAACAGGTTAAGCCGTGACACTTAAACCAAGGCCTCCCCTGATACTACCACAGGAACAAACAATGTTTCACCACATAGACATAAATGCATGCAGAGAGAGATTAAAATAGAATGGCCATGTCACTGTAAATGACAATCCACAACTTAATGCAACAAGAAAACATGAATACAGATGTATAAGAATATATTATTATAGAGTGCCAAAGGGAAATAATGAAAATTTACTATGTATTTAGCATATTAATGTGAAAATCCAAGTTCCATACCTCAAGATTTGCGAGTGATACTTGAAAAGGAATTTATAAAGGAAAAAGAGAGGTCACCAGACCAATCTAGTTTCCTCTTCCACTAGCACACACACAATCTGAACCTAAATCCATTTCCACCAATTTAGCTATCAAACTCAATCTGATAATGTACTGATTTATTTTGAATAAGCATGATTATTGAAATGCAATAGACTAGCTTCAATTTGCATGGGTTTTTAGTTTCAAGTAGTTTTAGTTTAGCTTTCCAATCAGTCGATAAAAGTGTTGTTTATGTAAGTTGAACTACAGTTCAAAATAGAGTCTATGGTATTCATATTAAAATTGGCAGCTTCTCTAAGTTTTCAAACTACTGTTATAGGTAGTAAACAATAGGTTTCATCTACGTAGATTTAGAGACTGCAATTAAAGTTAACTTCAATATCAAAGAATAGAGCATTCAATTTTATGGTGATCATTGTTTTATTGGGTAGTTAACTTCAACATCCCCTAAAGTTTTTCAATATAATATTTTATATATTTTATTTATTGAATATATTTATTAATTCTAAATAATAGTTTAAATAACAATATAAGTTAACTTATAATAATCAATGATATCTTATCAAATATAATTTAAGTAATGAATAAATTATAATTTAAGTAATAAATAAATTATATTATAATATAATAGTGATAGCATTAATTAATTGATATTTATAGACAAATATAACATTAATTTATTATATTCTTTTGAGCATATATTCTATTTAGCAAAAGAACAACTTCATGAATTAATCCATTAAACTAACATATTGACTTCTTTTAGATAGTTGAAAGCTACTTAAATTATTTTAAAACAACTACGACAATATATATTTATTATTGTAAAGTTATTATCACACACACATGTAGCATCAAATCATCATGAAAGGTTGGCACACACCTCAACTTCTAAGAATGCCCTAGATATTTAAACTGAAGTGAAGCATTTGAAGGTGTATTACATTCTCCCCCCTTAACCTCGACTTACTCCTGAAAGTCAAAAAAAGTCATATAACGTATTTCAGTTGATATCCTGATCTAATCATTCCTTGGTTCCATACAAAAAAATAAAATAATCATCAAAAGAAATGGTTGCACATGATACTTATACATATATATCTACATTGGCTCATAATCTTATCAACTATCATAATTTCAAAATTGATCCAACAATAGCACAAATGGAATCAAAAACCTATGAATTCTTGGTATAAACAACAATATAGAGCCACAACATGAAAGTTAATCATTAATACACTAACATTTAATTTTCTTAAAAAAATAAGATAACACAATTATAGTTTTCCAATGAAATCCATTCTAAGTTCCTACATTACTCAAAATACACAATAAGATAAGGCACACAAGAATATCAAAACTTTCAAATATTTTGTCACTATCCAGAAGCATTTATCCAAATACAATTTCCATTTCTCTTCAAATTTTACAAGCCTCGTAGAAGTTAAACTCATAAAACATAATGATACCCATATTTAACTATTCTCATTGATACATTTTATCTCTAAAGTGCAACAATGACCATAACTAGATATGCATCTTACACAAGTATTCCAATCCAAATCATTGGAATAACACATAAAAAGGCTTAGGATAAGTCATGCCTCTCTGGACAAGCTCTCACTCCAAGGCACAATACCAATTTCATCTATATCCAAAATCCAAAATCCAAAATCAATAATCCATAATCCATACCTCACTTAGTGGCTTGATGTTGTCTAGGCCTTACACACAATGATGCCCTCCATATAAGACCACATTCCTATTCCTTATTTGTGTAAGGTGGTTAGCCTCCAAGGAATAGACACCACTGATAGGTGGGTAGTAGACACTAGCTACATAATAGCCTCACACACTCCCATCCTTAAGGGTTCCCTACACCTTCTTCCTCATACACATTCACCAAGTTTGCCTCATATTTTCTTGGTGAGGAATCACATCACAATAGAAGACCAATATTTTAAAAAAATAAGGGAGATTAGTTTAGCTACCAAACCTTACAAATAAGAGAAAATGAATTATCAATCTCAATAATGAGATACAAAAAATCCAATAAATTCTTCAAAAGTAAATTAATAGAATATGTCTCACAAGTTTGTGGCTAAACCATCATAAACAAAGATGAAAAATTTTGTTAGCAAGTTGGAGGCTCTAGGTGCATGAGAATGGCCTAGAAAGTGAATCCTTGGATGGGTATTGATGTGAGGAGTTGCATCTCACATTGCTAGCTAATTGATCTCCTTATTGATAAGGGTATGGGCTTGGGAATAATATCACACCCCTCTACATCAGGTGGTATCAGAGCCTAGGAGCATCCTAGGTTGAAGTGGTGGAGAAGCTTTCTGAGATTTTGAAGATTGAAGGTCCCTTGTTGATGCTTAGAGTTGAACTATCCTCTAAGAGTGTTCCAAATTGGTGGCTTGACATCTGAAAGATCCTAGATTGGAGAATATATACCTGACAAGATCAAAGAAGGAGGTGTACAATTCTCTCAAAGAGTATTTGGCTGATGAGAGGAGAAGAGATGAAAAGAGAAAGAAGAAGAGAGAAGAGGAGGAAAGGTTAAAGAGTCTTGAAGAGGCTTTGGAAAAGAACTAGAAGAAGCTGGAGTGGATTGCATCACTTCTTGAACAAGTAGCAGATGAAGATGAAGAAGATGACAAACAGATTGCACATGAGAAAGTGGATGAACCTAAGAGAAAAGAGGTTCTACAATATGAACCAAAGGTAAAAGATGGTTGCGGCATTGAATCAAGTCATGAGAGGCTTGAATCTAAAAAAATTCTTCAGGTAGGGGCAGTACTATGTCCTTTGGTGATGGAAGAAGATAAGAAGAAAAGTACCATGGCTAGAGAGGAAGCTAATATGACTAGTGAGTTGTTGATATGCCTAGCAGAATGGCATGGTGAAGATCAATAAGAGATGGCAGTAGGTGAGGAAGAACATGGTTATGGGGTGATTGGTGAGGCTAAAGAGGTAGCCATGAATGATGAGGAAGATTGGAAATTACAAGAGGTGAGGCATGTGATCCAAGATGCAATGTTCTCAATGGGAAGAGACTCTAAATCTGAAAGCAATGGAGCATTGCAAGTGGTAGCAGTGGTCTCAAGGCATGAGACTAAGCATGGAATGAAGATATATGATTAGAGAGTGGTCTATATTTTTCCCATGGGAGGAAAACCAAGAGAAAAGATGCATGAGTGAATTATGGAGGAACATCATCAGAAGATTCCATGGATCATGTTAATGTTTATCTTTTCAAGCCAAGGGTGAAGATCAAATGGTTTTATTTGCTGACAGAGGACTTGGAAATTTTTTTAAGTTGAGGAGTAAGGTGTAGAGCACCAAGGTCATTAAGGTGCACCAGGGTCACTAATGGATCCTAGGGAGATGAAGGCATGACCATCAAGGGTCATTTGGAAATGTAATAGACCATGTTTGGTCATTTAAATGTGTTTTAAACATGTTTGTAATGTTGCATTGATCATTGTGTGATATAATCATGAACAAAGTAAATGTAAGCCATGAATGGCATAGAGGCTAAGAGAGAAACCTTGGGGTCACTTGATTGATCCAAGGATAAATGAATTTATAAAGACCTTGAAGGTCACTTAGTGAATGTACAATGGCCATGAGAACCATTAAAAAGGAAATAAATGCACAAAAGTGCTAAAGTTGTAATATTGCCTTATTGGCAAAATCTGGCCTAATGAGGGCTAGTAGTGAGTTTGAGGGGTTAGTAAATGTCTAGAAATTAGGACTTGGTCCTAAAATACCTTTTAGATGATGGTTTTAATAAAACAAATGCAAAAATTTCATGTTATGGTCAAGTTGACAAACGCAGTTGTCAACTTGACAACTTTTGCAAATTTGTAATTAGTGTAACAGTCAGTTTTGACTGTTGTAGGTAGTTTGAAGTTGGTTATAGGTTAATTTTCAAGTTAGGGGATCCATTTAATAGAGATCCACATGATTTTTGATAGTATTTAGAGTTGTGTGTAGAGAACCATTGTAGATGGTTTCAAATAAATAAATAATATACATTCTTGCACACTGTTTTACTGGCTCATGGGTACAGTCCTAAAAATAGGGCATTTGGATGCTTGTGGGATTGAGTTGGTGATTGGAAAATGGAGTAGAAATATTTTTTATTTATTTATTTACATTTCTATTCCATTTTTTCATCATTTCCTTTGCATTTAAAATAGAGAATACAAATTGTATATTGACTGTTCCAGAACAAGGTTCTTGCAATTACTATTTTGAAGCCTCCTTGGATGGATAGACTCTCCCACCCCCTATGGCTAATGTGATTTGTGGGATGATTTAAATGATGTATAATATCCTTTTATTATGATGTGGATATAGGGATTTGTAGGGTTGTGGAGGAGAGACCATAGAATGATGGTAAAATGTTGATTGAAGGGTGCACAGTTGACACTAGCGATTAATGTGAGTGAATACCCTTAAAGAGGGGTATGTTTTATGATGGATAGAGTGTTTAAGGTCCATGGGGATGTGTTAAATCCTTTGGGATGATTTGGAGAGATTTTCAAGAGTCTTTTTGAACAAGCCCTAGCCTAATGACTAATGACCCTAGGAGTGAGGGTTTGATGCCTACATGAATAGGTGAGTGTTGATAAACTTTAAAGATGAAAATTTGTTTTTTTTAAACCTCATTAAATACTTTTTCTTGGTTGGGAGTCAAGGGAGTGAGTACTCCTATGAGTTGATTTGTAAATGGGGCTTATTAGGCCTATTTGGTTGTTGTAAGTGTATTGTATCTAGGTGTTGGTCCAAAGGAACCTACCTTGAGATTTAGGTATGTGTTGTAGCATTGAAAAGGGTATCTGAAACAATCAATTTTTTTCCTAGTTGTTTTGGAAAGTTGTGAGTAAAGGGAAGATTAGTGGTTTGACAGGGCTACAAGGAAAGAGAGCTCTTGGAGTAAGTTCTGAAGAAAATCTCTTAACCAAACTTGGAGGACTAGTTGAACATGGTGCATTAGCCATTTTATGATTTTCTAAAGTTCTAGAACAAGTGGAGTAACCTTGCTACATGATTTGGCAAGTTGGAGGCTCTAGGTGCATGTGAATAGCCTAGAAAGTGAATCCTTGGATGGGGATTAATGTGAGAAGGTGCATCTCACATTCCTGAATTATTGATCTCCTTATTGATTAGGGTATGGGCTTAGGAATGATATCACACCCCTATGCATCACATATATTGTGCCTTCACATAAATATGTACGTAACATCGCGGCCTCAAGCTCAACTCGCTACCATAAGCAACACGCTATCATCACTCACACTATGTCTGAACATCAGTGGGTGTGGCATCATGCTCATTGCATAATGTCAGAACATGTGTAGATATAATATACATCACAACATGGGTAGAATCTCCCTCTACATATTGGACCACATAAAAATGAATATATCTATAAGTCCTAAAAAATATATGTCTATCCAAATAATCTCTAGCTGAGTATTGGTATTATTCTCAAAACTATGGGAATTTGGTTAAACACTTATGAACCATGTTTATGGGTCCATTATAAGGGGAAGTATTGATTTACCTCCTCCCTTGAGTAGTAGAAGCTAAGGTTTCTCTATGCTACCATTATATGTATGATGTCCTTTCTACCCAAGTAAGTGGTAATGTTGATAGTATACTACCCCTTTAGATACTGAGTTTTAGGGGAAGGTTTTGATTACTTCATCTCTAGAATAGGTAAGTTCACCAAGATGGTGTAGAAAAAAGGGGGTATAAGTGGCCACCTTTTTCCTAAAATCAGGTAAACTTGAACTTTGAAGAGAAATTTGAGAGTCATGTGTGCTCAAAATTAGGAGATGTGCAAAGAATAAGAATTATAGTACTCTGAATCTAGTAACTACTATTTTTTAAAAATTGATAATATTAAGAGGGTCAAACCTATTGTAAACAAAAACCTATTCTTGATTTTTTTAGAAAAACATAACATAGTGTTTGTTGTGCGCATCACAAAAGATATAGTTAGATTCAGTATTTTGAAAAAGTCTTTAGTAGAATGATAGGTAAGAGCGAGAGCTATAAGTTGTTTATTTTATTGTATTTTATGTTGAGCATTTTTTTTTATGATTTTTTGAAGTGGTTGCATCCTGAAAATCAGGTGTCTATTCGTATGCTGAGCATAACTTGCATCAAAATTATTGAAAATAAATTTTTTTTTTTAAAAAGTGTATAGAATTAAGTCTAGAACAATAATATGTAATTTTTTAAAAATTTGGTAAAGTAGATCCAAAGTTATTAAAATAATGGTAGACATATGTCTTTGAGAACTATGGAAACACTGGTAAAGAAAATTGAAGTTACTATGCTAATGTTGTCCAAAAATAGAAAAATTTATATGGTTAGAAATCTTAGAAGTGTGAAATTATGGTGGTAATTTTATAGATACCCACTTGATGATTTGTAAACCTGATGACAAGGAAGTTTAAAAATCAACCTAGAAGAACAAATGACTTGTAAAGGGAGATAAATGGAGGAAAAAATGGCTCCCAAGCCTTAGGGGGTGTTACCCAACCCTCTTACCTAACCATAACATGACCAGGTTTTTAACTATTTTAAAACCTAATCATGTTATGTAAGACTAAGACAGTCTTTCCTACTTGTTCATAACATGATCGAGTTTGTAAGCACTCAAAAAATGATTGCATAATTTAGAAGTAGAAATGTGTTGTGCATAATTCAGGTTTTGCATATGGTTTATGTCATAATGTGCTCATGTTTTGTAGAACTAAAAACATATGCATGCAAACTTAATATACACTACACACACACACACACACACATATATATATATATATCATTACATATATAATGTGTATATGTATGTATGTATATATATATATATATGTGTGTGTGTGTGTGTGTACATATATATGCATATAGATTTATATAGATTTATGTATATATGTCTATATATGCATGTCTCACCCTCTCTCCATTCCTCTGTCTCATATTCCTTCCCCTATCACCATCCCTGAGTGCTAATTATCCTCTCTCTCTCTCTCTCTCTCACTCTCTCTCAACTATTATGTTGTAATATCTCTCTTTCACTCTCTCCCTCCCTCCTATCCCTTCCCCCATCATCATCTCTTTCTCTCTCTCTTAACTTGTTCTCTTTGTCTACCTTATCTCATTCCCATCTCCTCTATCTTCCTAATCTATCCTCACTTAAATCATAAATTTTATTAGACAAGCCAAATGTGTATGCATTCTATAATACTTTGAATATGAACATTTTTAGACAAACAAAATTCATACACATTCTATAAGACTCTAATTATGGATGTTGCACATTTATCTCAATAGAACCTGATTGGGTTTTGACTAAACATAACCCGTACAAATTCTATTGATCCAAATAGGACTCCCAATGGCAAACAAAATAGTATTGGAGGTTGTTCAAAGGGCCCACAACAAGTTTTCATAGTTTTATGCTTCAATATCAGATATTGTAAGAGTTTTTTTTTTACATATGATCGTGAATGAATGATTTCTCTTATTTTTTTGTTTGTTCTTGAAGTAATTTTATTTTTAATACTTTTAATTATAAAATATCATGATAATTTGTAGTATTTTTGGTAATCGATTGTGTATTTTCAATGTGATATTATGTTTTCTTTTTTCTTGAAGTTATTTATTATGTATGATATTATGTAGGACAATCAATTTTAAAAATGGGAAATAAAAATAGAGGAACGATAGAACAGTGAGAGGAAACAAAGAAAAGACAAAGGGATCCTATGAGGAGATCAAGTGAAGGTAGGTCATCTAATGCTCCTAATGAAAATGATGAACATACACCAATTCAAATAAGAAGATAAGCATATTTGTAGAACCCTTAACAACCATGGGGTTGTTGCTTTGTGTGGAGTCTGACCAATCCCCAAGTGGGAGATCGTTATTTCTGTCTTGTTAATTAATCCTAACAAGTGGTATCAGAGCGAGGTTTTTTTTCAGTTATCTTCTACAGGAAGATCTCATGGTTTAGTGGGAGTCTCACGGTTGAGTGGGAGAAATGGAAGACAAGGGTAAGATGAAGGTTGAGAAGTTTAATGGGCAAAACTTTCAGTCATTGAAAATGAAAATGGAGGACTATCTCTTTCAGAAAGATCTATGGCGGCCATTGGAAGGAAAATCCAAGAAACTGTCAACAATGAGTGATGATGACTAGGAAATTCTTGACAAAAAGGCACTTGGAAGTATTCGAGTGTGCTTGGAACAATCAGTGGTGTTTAATATTATGAAAGTGAAGAGAACTAAAGAGTTGATGGAAACCCTAGAAAATTTCTATGAAAAGTCCTCTGCTTCAAACAAGGTATTCTTCATGAAGCATCTATTTAATATGAAGATGGAAGAAGATGGATCCGTTACTAATCATTTGAATGAGTTTAATATAGTTACCAGTCAATTATCCTCTGTAAGTGTTACTTTTGATGATGAAATTAGGGCTCTCTTGATTTTGTGTTCTTTGCCTAAAAGCTGGAATGGCTTGGTAATGGTTGTTAAAAAATCTATTTCTGGTTCTAATACCCTAGAATTTGATGATGTTATCAGTGTGATTTTGAGTGAGTAAACTCATAGGAAAATCTCATGTAGATCTACATCTAGAAGTATCTTAAATGCACAAAGCAGAGGCAGAATGAATGAGAGAGGACAAAATTATGGAAATTGTGGGAAATCAAGAGGAAAATCAAATAGAAAGAGGTTTGAATCCAAAAGACCAAATGATTGCTGGTACTATGGAAAACTAAGTCATAAGAAGAAAGATTGTTGGTCTCAGAAGAATAAAGGAAACAATCAAGAAGGTAACAAGGAGGAAAATGTGGTAAGCAATAAATCTGAAGAGGATGCTTTGCTTCTTTCTTTAGAAAGTGTTGATGGGTCATGGGTTTTAGATTCTAGGGCTTCATTTCATGCTACACCCCATAGAGGTTATTTTCTTGATTATGCCCAAGAGGATTTTGGGCTAGCTTATTTGGGAGATAATGAACCTTGTCAGATTGTTGGAAAGGGAAAAATTAAGATTAAGTTGCAGAATGGAAATCATTGGCTACTACAACAGGTAAGACATGTTCCAAGGCTAAGTAGAAATTTAATTTCAGCAGGGTAACTAGCTGATGAGGGTTACACAGTTACTTTTAATGATAGAAATTGGAAGGTTTCAAAAGGTTCCCTAGTAGTAGAAAAAGGTGTGAAAGTAGGCACCTTATATATTTTTAGAGGTCATACTGTTCCTTCTACTTTAATTATTTCAGAGGAAAATGAATGTTCAAGAACAGTTGCTATAGTTGAGCAGGAAGAACATCAAATAGTTGTTGTAGAATCTGACACAACACTCTGGCACAACAGACTTGGGCACATGAGTGAAAAAGGTATGAAATTACTTCATTCAAAGAAATCCTTACTTGGTCTTAAATGTGTCAATATGGATTTCTATGAAAGTTGTGTGTATGAAAAACAAAAGAGAGTTAGTTTTGTGAAGAATGGGAAGGAAAAGAAAAATGAGAAATTAGAGCTTGTGCATACATATGTATGGGGACCAGCTCAGGTATCTTCCCTTGGTGGCTCTCTATATTATGTTACATTTATAGATGATACAACAAGAAAAATATGGATTTATTTCTTTAGACAGAAATCTAATGTATTTTAAACTTTTAAGAAATGGAAATGTTTGGTTGAGAATGAGAATGGTAAAATGCTAAAATATCTTAGATCTGATAATGGTGGTGAGTATTGTAGCATAGAATTTGAATATTATTGTTCCTCTAATGGAATTCATAGCAAGAAAACTATACCAAGGACTCCACAAGAAAATGGAGTGGCTGAACGCATGAACAGGACAATAATGGAGTGTGCATGGAATATGAGGTTTCATGTTGGGCTGCCCTTAAAAATGTGGGTGGAGGCTATTAATATAGCTGTATATTTAATCAACAGAGGTCCCTCTACTCCTTTGGGTTGTGGTATTCCAGAGGAAGCATGGACTAGTAAGAAGGTGAGTTATTCTTTTCTCAAAACCTTTGGTTGTGAAGCATTTGCACATAGAGATTCTGAAAATAGAACCAAGCTAGTAACTAAGTCAAATAAATGTGTATTTTTTGGATATGGCATTGATGAATTTGGTTACAGGCTTTGGGATTTTAAAAATCATAAAATTGTAAGAAGCGGGGATGTCATATTCAATGAGAAAGTGTTGTACAAAGATCTATTGCAACAACATGAGAAGAAAGACAATGATTATGTAGTACTAGATGATGCTCCAAAAGATGATGTTCCAGTAGTTCCTTATGCTCCACAAAAACAAAAACAACAACAAATACCACAAACCCTAGTGGATATTAGATGGTCAACAAGGCTAAGTAGACCTCCAGAAATATTTTCTCCTTCTTTGTATTCTATTTTATTAATAGATGCTGGTGAACTTGAATGTTATAATGAAGTTAAGCAGGAGGATACAAAGCTTCAGTGGGAGTCTATAATGACATATGAAATGGACTCCTTCTTGAGAAATCAAACTTGGGATTTATCTAAGTTACCTCCAGGTAAAATGACTTTATAGAATAAATGGGTTTATAGGGTGAAAGCAAAGGATGGAGGTAAGAAAATATTTAAAGCTAGATTATTCGTAAGAGGATTTTCACAGAAAAAGGGTAAAATGACTTCTATTCATGTTGTTTTAAGTATTGTGGCTACTGAAGATTTGCATTTAGAGAAACTTGATGTTAAAACAACTTTTCTTCATGGTGATTTGGATGAAGAAATATATATGGTACATCCACATGGATTTGAGGTCAAGGGTAAGGAGAATCTAGTGTGCAGATTGCAGAAAAATTTATATGGCTTGAAGCAAGCACCTCGGAAATGGTATATTAAATTTGAAACTTTTATGAATGAGAATAGATATACTCAGTGTCATTCAGACCATTTTTTTTATTTTAAGAGGTTGGATGATGATAGCTACACTATTTTATGTTTATATGTTGATGATATGCTTGTAGCTGGGTCTAACATGGATCACATTAAGGGGTTGAAACAATAGTTAACATATTCATTTTCTATGAAGGATTTAGGGGTAGCAAAAAAAATCCTTGGTATGAAAATTTGCAGAGATAGGAAAAATCAGAAATTGACTTTATCTCAAGTTGATTATATTGAGAAGGTGTTGCAATGTTTCTCTATGGAGAATGTCAAAGCTGTCAACACACCTTAGCCTGGTCATTTGAAATTGACTACAGCGATGTGTCCAAAGACACCAGAAGAGGAGGATAAAATGTCCAAGGTACCTTATGCTTCAACTATAGGGAGTTTAATGTATGCTATGGTATGTACTAGGCCAGATATTGCACATGTAGTGGGAGTCATTAGCAGGTATATGAGTCACCTTGGGATTGAGCATTGGAATGTAGTCAAATGAATTCTCAGATATTTGAGGGGTACATCCAGTAATCTTTTACACTTTAGGGGATCTACTACTATTGTATAAGGCTATGTTAACTCATATTTGGCAGGAGATATAGATAGCAGGCAGAGTACTATAGGCTATTTATTTATTGTTGGTAGGACAACAGTGAGTTGGATTTCTCAGTTACAAAAGGTGAATGCTTTATCCACTATAGAGGCAGAGTATATTGCTGCTACAAAGGCATCCAAGGAGATGATATGGCTTCAATTATTAATGGAAGAATTGTGACATCCAAAGATGGATAATTATCTGTATACAAATAGCCAAAGTGTCATTCATCTTAGAAAGAATTATGCTTTGCACTCAAAGACAAAATACATACAGTTACAATACCATTTCATTCGGTCAGTTTTGGATGATGGGAAATTAAAGATGGAAAAGATACATACAGATGATAGTAACAAGGGAAAATTTGAACTCTTGTTCAGCTTTGGTTGGTCTACTAGATTGAATAGAATAAAGGAACAACAAAGTCTAGGGTGGCTGGATCTAGTGGGAGCTTCACAGGGTATCAGGTTTGATTTATATATAGGAGAAACTTTAGGCTCCTCTAGCTTCTTGTTGTTTTAATTTATATTCTAATTTGGATATGGGGCAGTAACTTTTTTTGGGTTCCTTCAGACTCGGGTATGTGTAACCGCTTGTGAAGTTGAAGCTTGAGCTAATATAGAGGGTGAAACACTCTCTATTTTTCTCTCTTTTTTATTTTAGTTATATGCTCCATAGGGTCATTTCTCTCATCATTAACACCACAATAATCTCATTTCTGCCAATTCATAAGACTATAGTCCTCCAACAAATGGGCTTGATATCCAACATTGGACTGATTTACGTCATATTATTGTCCTGAAGTTGTTGGTATCTCTTGAACCACTAGATTTTTAGAAAACTCACATCTTTGGAATGCACCATGACCATGAGGTTGATTGCAAGGGGTACATTATTCTTTCTCTTGAGAAAGATTAATTTAAATTGAAATAAGTGCCCTTGTCTAATTTAGAACTACAGGTGGTGCATTATTAAAAGGCTTAGTTTGGCTCCATGAACTATGTGCTTGGTGTGGTGGTCTATTTGATGGATAATTATTAGCTTGAGCTTATTCTATTTTTAGTATCACAACTTTATTTCCCATGTTTTGCAACCTGAGATCAAGCTTTTGCATCTTCTACATCATATTTTGTTGCTCCTACATCATGGTTTCAATTTTATTATTCAATGACATAGAGGTTGATGGAGAAAAAATGAGAGGTTGGCTTGTTGACATAAATTGAATAGTATCCTTTTTAGGTTTTTGTGTAGGCATCTCTTTAAATAGAGGCATTGGAGGTCTTGGAGCCAATTTTCTAGCTTCTATTAGAAACTTGTTATCCCTTATGCTATATCATATACAGTTGGAAGGGTATCTCCACCCATTGATTGTATCATAGTGGACACATCACTATTAAGAGCTCTGATATAATACAAGAAGGTACAACTAGGAGATTTTTTCACTAAAGAAGTAATCCTATCCCATGTTTTTTCAAAACTATAATTAAGTCTACCATGAACTCATGGGGTTCTCTTTTGATTGTAGTTATTTGTTCTACAAGTGATAATTTATCACTTTTATCTTCAAAATGCTTGCATAGCCTTTCACCTAGCTCATGCTAATTATGGATGGTATTGTCTAGTAATCCTTTTATACAATTACAATGTTTTTCCTTTTAGTGATGATGCCAAAATTCTAACAACAACATCATCCTCCATGATACCATGAATGTTGCAAATATTTGAGACTTCTAGAATGTGTTCTATGGGGGAAATGAAAGTTTCACTAGTGAAATTTGGTAAACATTTTAGTGTGTCCACTGGTATATCATGCCTTTGGGTCAATATGATCGGACTACCACCATTAAAGGTAGTAAAAAATTTATTCCTAGGAACAACCATATGAAATAATGACCTATTCAAATAAGTAGATGGAATCCTAGGTTGTAATGATCTAAAAAATGGAAGAGTATAAAAAGATATAGGGCATGGAGCATCTACCTCTATACCCCTTACTGGTGATAGAGAAATTCTACTTCTCCTTCTTCTAGAACTTGAAAAAGAGAGTTTAGTATACTAAATATTACCTCTAAAAGATGCCCTTATTTGAATTTTGGGCATGAATTGTAGAAAATCTAGTCTAAGAACCACAATGTGGAAATGGAGTCACCAAGTGCTTGAATTTGAGCCTCTTGAAGGATAGGCTGCCAAGAGAGGCACTAATCCCTCAACATAAATGTTGAAATTCTTTGTTTGACATTGTAGTCACCTAAAAATCCATTTGTTAACTAAAAATATTTTAGTTGATAAAAGTCCTGATGACATCATCATTAATTAATTAATTAATTATTATTTTCATTATCCCCTGCCTTGTTTTAATTAAATCTATTTAATAAAACAACCTTAGCCAAAAATGTTTAAATCAAATTTGAACATTATTCCCTCCTATTTATTAAATTAATTTAATAAATAAAGTGTCAACCCAAATCCTCTTTAAATAAATTTATTATTTATTTAAAACCCTAAAATCCTAGATATCTTCTAGAAAACCCTAATCATATCCTCTCATCCCTAATCACTCCCTAACCCTACTTAAGGGGTGATTCCTAACCCTCTTAGCCCAAACTCTCATCCTTTGACTTTGGGTCAACACCCTCATTAATGAGCCTTACATGCTCATTAATAAACCCTTACACCCTCATTAATGGATCTTACAACCTCTTAATGAGAGCCCATGTCTCTTCTTTCACCCTTTTCCACTAGCGCACTTCCCTACTATTGCTCACACATGTGTGAGCAACCCTTCATCCTTATCCCTTTGTCTTTAGGTCCTAACCCTTGGTCCTAAACCCCAACCCTTGGTCCTAAACCTTGACCACCCTTCCTAACCCAAGCCTCTCCTCAAAATATATAAATAGCCTCCCTTCCAAGAGAAAAACACTAGTTCACTCTTCATTTCAAGCATTTTTATAATGTGCATTTTCATCTAGGATCTTCATAGCATTTCATAATATTGTTAGATTACTTCATTTTCTTGTTTTCTAACTCACATGTTAGCTTAGCCTAATGGATTTAATTATTTTATTTCATGATTTTCATGTCATTTTCATCTCATTTCACATCTATTTCAAAGTTAAAATCAATCTTGCATCACATTTCTAGCTTTAAAACTGCATTATATCATTTTGCACTCTCGAAACCCTAGGAGCAAAATAGGTCCTCCATACCTAGTTTTGTTCCATTATTGGGTCTCCATGGCTTTCAAAGGATCCTAATCCTCCCTAAATATCATTTGGTATATTCTCATTGTGCTTAGAGAGGACACCCACATCCCTCTTATACGAGAAAATCAAATGGTGACAGGGTGCTCACATTTCAACTCAATCGGAGGTGGCCTGCGAATAGATTTTCTATATGTTGATGCATGTTTAGTTTAGACTAATGTTTGAATGTTTTATCATGATATTGATAGGTTAGGTTCACATCACTCACATGTTGGCATGTCTGATGGGACCGCACCATGCACTTCAACTACATTTTTTAGGGTTTTTAAAGCAAAAACTCATTTTTCTAAAGCTCTCTTACGACCCAGTGAGGATTCTTGTATGAGTAAAAATATTTGGCCCTATTTTCTCATATCAAAACCCATTTATTCTCATACTAGACCATTTAATGACTCGTATTGGCCTTCTGCAAGCCATTTTTAGCCTTCTACAACCCTTCTGACCCTGTTTGTTCGTATAAGGAGTCAAGGATACTCGTATGAGCCTTGGTCCTAACTCATACAAGTAAAAACCATAAAAAAAACATACCCTTTTTAGTCTTATGGGAAACAGGGAGCATGTATAAGGCCTTAAACTTGGGTTTGTTTGAGTTTTCAGGTTTATTTAGCCTCCCTATTGCTCCTAATCATCAAATTTGTAGGTTCTAACTCCATTTTTTGTAGGATATCCTTGAAGAGAAAGTTGATCATAAAAACATCAAGGTTCTAAGACCTACTAACTCACTTGGTTGTTTAGGAAACATAGGCATCCCTATTCAATCTTAAAATGAACTTTCCTTCAATCTTGAGTGCTTAAAAACTGCATCTTTTCCTAAAGGTTCAAAAACTCAATCAAAATCATCCTAAAGTGAATAGTTTCGATCTTCATGCTTTTATTTGGGTTAAAATGAAATTAATCTAAAAATCTTGAGTGTTTAAAGGTTCTTGTGCAACCCTAAAGGCAATCTAGGAACACTTCATTCTTTGGGCCTAAAACCGAACCCTAGAACTCAATCTTGAATGATCAAGGTAAAGAACAAGCAATCTCAATTTCTCTTTATTGAAAGAGAAATACCAAATCTTGAATGACTCTAAAGAATGAACCAAATAAAAAATGAATAATTTCACTTAAGTTTTAAAAACACATTCAATCTTGAGTGCACAAAGAAAATCAAAAGCAATCAAAGAAAACTTCATCTTTTGGATCCTAAAAGCAAGGCAAAATTCAATCTTGAGTGCCCAAAAGTTAAAACAAATTGCAAATCTTTTCAAAAGATTTTATGTTTTCAAGAAAATGAACATTTCATCCTAAACATATATGCTTGAAAGTTATAGCATAAAAAACACTTAATCAATTTGGAAAAAGGAACTCTTCATGATGTTTTTTTAGGAGTCATTTCAAATTCTGCAAATCCTTGTTAATCTAAGTGATGTAAAACAATTGAACTAGGACAAGTTCATTTGTTTTACTTCTAGTGAGGCATGTCCAAAGACAAAATTGCTTCCCCTTTTGAGAATGACCTCAAATCGATATTTCCCCAATTGGTATAGAAACAAAGCATTGAGAAAACTATCACTTCATCCCCTCAAGCTCAGGTGATGTGTGTTGATGGTAGCTCGAGGTAGGTGAATATCCTTGCTATTTTGACATGGTCAACTAGGCTCTTAAGTGAGTCACACACATAAATATGATTGGAAGGATGCCACGGACCTAAGAAAACACCTATTAATCAAAGGCCACCCTATCTACCCCCGAAGGTATCATAATCTTTATACAAGGACCGATCCAAGTGGTTTCCCAGATCACATCAAGATTAATTACCATCTTTATTCCTTTGGGATACCAAGTTGTGAGCAAAGGTTTTGATACTATCCTTTCATTAGGTAAGTTCTTGTTTGATGTGTTGTTTCAGACTTAGTGCAAAACATCTCTTGGACATACACAAACGAAGAGTTCTACACACAAATATTTTTCCATTTCAGTCCAATCCTCCAATCTAGGAGTCTCCCAAATCCTATCATCCTAGTCTAATAATAATGGTTATCCTCTCATCTCACATCTTTTTTATCCAGTTTTGTTATCCTTTCCTCCCCATATCCTAGGTTAGTAGGGTCATCTTGGTCATCCCTCATCCCCTTTCCATCTTCTAGAGTCATTCTTTCCTCCTATCCTAAGCATAATCAAAATCCTAGTCTAAGCATATCAGTCATCCTAAATCTAAGCTTTAGTTCCTTCCATCTTCATCCTTCATCCCCATCTAACTCATCTGCAAGTCAGCATGTCTCAAATCTATTATGATGAGTTTGGTTGTCATATCTTTTCTCCCATGGTGTCCTATTCCAATGATGATGAGAGTCTTGTTGATCATGATGAGTACATTAAAAATATTAGGAATCTTTCTCCAAGCACCTTCCGGAATCCAAACATTCCTCCAAACTATCCCATCATTTCTCTATACATATCCATTAGTACTCCTTATCATACCTTTGACAAAGGAAATCCATTATCCACACATTTTTCCTATAATGTACCCACCTATCCCCCACATACATCATTCATACCTCCATCTTCTTCCATGGTTGTGTCCCAAACACCATCTTTCCACAACAACACTGCTAGTTATGTGTGTGAATTGTGGACCTATAAAGCTACAACACAACACTTCAATAATTCATTATATCAATTGTTAGTATGAGAAAATCAATCAAAGAAAACAATAATTGAAATCAAATTATTTCTCTCTAACTAACACAAGTATGAAAAGGATTTAAGATTGCTCTCAGATTAAGATCCTAAATAGTGACAATGCATGTTAGAATGAGAGATTCAAAGAAATATGCAATTAAACTATCAAATTCATCCAAATTAGCCATTGATTCATTATCCTTTAAGAAAATTGAAGTGTGAATATGATCTAATTAGATATGAAATCAAATGAGCATATGAAAGCATGAATTCAAATTATCTATTAGCAAATTCAAAAAATTAGGAGCCATTGGAGATTTGAAAATTCTTCTTTTTATAGAACTTTGAGAATTTGAACGGTCGGGATGCATCCATGAGGAGTGGTTGAGATGCTTCCTTGCTTGATCCATGTGAGTGATCCATGTGATTAGCTCTCATTGGTTAGAATTGTCTTTGTTGTCCCCTTTAAGGTGACATGTCATTTTAGGAGTGTTTTATTCATTTCTTTTAATTAATTACTCTAGCCATGCATTTAATGGGATTAATTTAATTAATTAGGCTAAGAGATAATCAAAGTGATTTTTCTTGATTACTTGATGATAAATGCTTGAATTATGAGATTTATTGATTTTATTGAGTTTTAATGAATTATATTAATAATCAAGAATCAAATTAACACAATTAGGAGTTTATCCCGAATCAGGGTAAATAGGGCCTTAGGTTCTATTAGCCCAATTTTAGGTGATTACATTTGCCCCTCTTTGAATTGATTTGCGAACATCATAGAGATTCAAAGAAATTTTGACTTAGAGTGAGATTCAGTGAAACAATCATATTCAAGGAGATTTAGAGAGCAACGAGAACTACTCTGAGCTCAAGTGATTTAGAGAGTAGTGAGAACCACTCTGATTTTAAGGAGATTTAGAGATCAATGAATCCACTCTGAAAGATTTATACAGCAGTAAAGAGAAATACTCTGAATTCGAGAACTCCAAACTTGATTGAACGAAATCCTAATTGATTCAAAAGTTATCAATTCTGAACCTAATTGAATGAGATTTGACCACACCGATTCCAAGCTTAATTGAATGAAAATTGATAAGAGATTTACATAAAAATTTTAGTTAAATTTGATTTGTAGTAACTGAATATGTTGACAAATAACCAATTTGATTTGAAGTGATGAAATTGATCAATGTTGTAAAGATTAACAGCATCAACTTGATTGAAGATAACTGTCACGCCCCTGGCATTCAAGAAATTGATTTAGAAATTTGAATTTTAGTATGATTATGCCCCCTCGAGACTGAAATTAGAATAAATTTGGATAAAATCCATGTTTTCAAGCATTTAGGAAGAATTATGGTGATTGAAATGTATTTGGATCAAGCGTAAATTTTTTAGGAAGTGTTAATAAGCAATTAGGATCTATTTTAGTGTCAAAGAAACACCGTTTGACCAAGTTTAACCAAGAAAAGGTGAGAGTTGACCAAGTTTGACTTGTGTTTAAGCAATATACTAAGTTGACAATTTGATGTGTGAGTGAGAAAATCACTTTTCATAGCTTCCGCCAAGCTTTCTGTGCATTAATTACACTCTGTGTAGCTTTCATAAAGTACATTTGACTGAACTTCAACTTTTGTTGACCATTGATCTGAGTAATAACCATTATTAAACTAAGTCACCATGTTTGTGGTATCCTTTCTACTCATTTTGCCCCTGTTTGACTACAATATGACAATAGTTGACTTCTGCATTTTGAATGTTGACTTTGCTTTGTAACTCTATTTTTACTGCATTTAAGTGATATAAATCACCTGTTTCGATTTTGGTCCCGATATGAAGCTTTTGTGATATCTTACCATGAATATTCCTTAGGTCACTAGGGTCTCTGGGAGGCTTAAATAGGTCAAAAAGGTTGATTTTACTATTCATTTTCACTTTTACCATAGTTAATTTCCTGAGCTCTGAGATGAAATGGTGTACCCAGCGGAGAAGCATCAGTTCGATCTCACCCAATGCCATGACCATCCACCACATTGCACAACACCTATGAGTACCCTATAACGATTCCATTTTATTTTGAAAATTTCAATTTCATGCATTTTTATGCTTTTTAGGGCTAGTTCAATCTAGGATCGCATCCCATATGCAGGATCGCACCCAATAAATCTCGTGGCACACTTGGTTTTTAAAAAAAATTATGGGTCACATCCCGTATTTCCCAGATTATACCCTGTAGGGTCACATCTAGTCTTTTTAGGTAAAATTCATAGCATTTTCATCACTTTTTCGCATTTGGTCAAAACAGGGTCACATCTAAATTCTGGATTGCTTCTCAGATTTCCTGTGTTGTATCTGATATTTCCTAGCTTGTATCATGTTAGGGTGTCACATCCCAAGTTTCTTGGATCGCATCTAGGAAACAGGATCGCATTTAGTTTGTGTTGATTTTTGAGCCAATTTTACTTGTCTATTTGAACTTTTTAGGCAATTTACAGTCAATTTCCCTTGTCTAATGTTGACATAGTGCCCCTATTTTCTATTGTGAAAAGAAATTTAAGTGTAGTTTCTTTTCACTCTCCTTGACCGACATAAGTCTTAGAGTTACATGAGCATCTTTCTACTACTGACAGATGTGTTATTGCTCGTTGTGGCCTTTGGAGGTTGGTCGATTTACCTAACATTTGGATAAATCATGGGTTGTTGATAGCCTTTGTTGAGCGCTGGCACTCAAAGTATAATACATTTCATTTTCCCACCTGTGACATGATAGTGACACCTGAGGACATCTGGCACATTCTCTATGTTCCTATGATGGGGTCTCAGGTGGAGTATGAAGCTACTGCTGCGATGGTGATGGCGGATGCTCAGAGATTATTTCATGGTGATACCATTGCTAGACATTATATTAGTTGGGAACACATGGTGGCCAACGATGAGTGATTTCCTGTGTATCTGGCTAGATTAGTAGGAGACCTTATGATGCCTGACCGTGGATGGCTCCATGTGTGGATGGTCTAGGGTGATTGAGGACATGATTCATTCAACTCAACATTTTTCTTGGGGGAGCTTCATTTTGGCTCACATGTATAGAGATTTACACAAGATTGTGTATCAACATTCTCAGATGATGACTGTAGGTACTCTGGTTCTTCAAGTCTAGGTGTGGGATCACATCCTCATCACACGGCCTATTGTTGATCGGCAACACAATGCAGAGTTATCGTACATCTACAGGAGGTGGAGGATATGGCAAAAAGTGACAGGCCTCTACTGCAGATGTCAGCCAAGAGAGTCAGCAATGTAGATTAAGGATTCATGCCCCACAAAGGGATATAGGTATCTTTCTACGTATGGATAAGCACACACAACAACAGAGGGCAGTAGCAGGAGGTGGCGGTGGTGGAGACAATCAGTAGCCTCCCAAAGATCCATCAGCAGGTAGCGACAGAGATCCCCTATCTCAGTATGAGTAGGATAGAGCTGCATTATGGTTGGAGGTTGCCACTCTCAAGGTACGATTAGCAGAGAGGGAATCACAGCTAGCTGAGATGAGAGCAGAGAGAGATAGGCATGCACATATGACCACCAACCAGGGATAGAGGGCCAATTAATACTTTGCTTTATACTATGTCACTATTCTTGCCACTCAGAGGGCTCCATTATATTTAGTTATAGCTTAGCAGTCTGATGGTGCTATGCCTCCACCTATCCTAGGTAGAGCGGATGTGCCCCCTCCTGATCCTCCATGAGAGGATGAGGGTGCTAGCCAGATCTTAGATATTATACTCTGTTCGTTTTTATAGCATTGACTTCTATGATGTACCATTGATACCATTTTTTATCGATGTACAATTTGATGTCACATGGACTCTTTATTGTTGATGCACTGATACTATTCATTATTGATACTATGATATATTGCTTCATTCATGCTTTGATACATTGTCATTGATGTTTTTGATACTCTTTCTCATATGATAATGATATATTAATGCTTTTGATTCTGATGATCTTATGATATCTTATCTTATTTATGATGCTTCATATGATGTTCTCTGATTTCTACACTTGTGATATATCTGATATGCGTCTCACGCTTTGGATATTGATGTGATGTTCATACTTAGTCATGATTAGATTAGATGTTGATGTTATGATGACATCATGATATATTTCACTGATATATGCTTATGTTTTAGTATTTTCAAAGCTTTATGGATGTATGGATGCAAACTTATGTGAATGTATGCAATCTTTATTTTATGTATGCACATGGATGTATAAGATGTAATGTGATGTGATGTCTAAACATCTCACTTTTATTTATAAATGAGTGATTATGGATGCACTATGTAGACATTTTTATGATATGAGATGGTTTATGAAAATGGATATCAGTGATACATACTTAGTCATTTCATTTAAGTTTTTATAATTTCATAATGTACTTTGTCAAGCTTGGCAAATGGTTAATGTTTTTAGAAATTTCAGTTTAAAATGCTTAGATAATTGAATTCACATATTCATATTGATGCAACTTAAAATGAATGCAACTATATTAAGATGGATGCAATTTAAAATCAACTTCAATGCAACTAAAAACATTAAATGCATCTAAATGAACCTAATGAAAATGAATATGAAATGCAACTAAAAATGAACCTTAATGTAATTAACCAATGAAATGCACCTAGACTAAGACACCTAGGACAATCACTATTTATTCAAAGTGGATCAATTATCATCATAGAGAATTTTTAAGTGGGACCTCATAGGTTAGTACAATTTTCACTGATAGATTTAGAAATCATGAAAATATGAATACTTCCCTCTCATTCGTCATGTAGAAAGATAACCTAAACATTAAAGCATATAGGCTAGAATGTTCTGTCAGTTACTTCCTATTTAATATAAACCCTTTTCTTTTCTGGTGCATAATGTGTAAATATATACCCGTAATGACCTTTCATTTTATATTCATATCCTTGGGTATAATCTGATTTACTATGTACCTTACTAGGAAGTAGTTTTTCACATTAGTTTGAAATAGGCAAGGAAATAAATCCAACCTCACTAAATATTTCATAGGAAATAGGTCGAGGTATACATGGCATTCCAATCATGATGGAGGCACTTATCATAGACACCCATTCCCTACGATCACCTTAGATAATCGGATTTTTCACCACAAATAGAAGACAAAGAAAACATTATGCCCCCAGTCCTTGTTTATCTAGTCTATTTTAGACATCATCGAGTCACTCAAGGAAACATAAAAATCAAAATTTGATAATAAGAAAAGTTCATTATTCCTTTATAATCATCAATGTATTTTCTTTAAGAACAAACAGTTGTGATTATAGTGTTTAGGAACACTGTTGATTAATTTGCAAACACATGCATAGAAATTATTATCAATGATAGATTTATCTTTCATCAATAAGTTGCTCACCTGTTTAGTGTTTTAAAACACTATTATCGTCATGACATAGTGTTTAGGAACACATTTTAGGTCCAAGTATTAAGAAATACTATTTATGGTGGCATTAAGAAATACCTTTGTTTTCATAGTTTAACATCTATTACGAACTAGGGATAAACGATACCCTAGAAGAAAGTCTTAACAATGACTTAGCGACATGCGTGACCTTGATCATTTCCCCCTAGGCAAAACATTTTACCTAGGACCTTAATGTGGCTAGATTCCAT
The DNA here is from genome assembly GCA_027943335.1 of Chamaecyparis obtusa. Lineage (NCBI taxonomy): Eukaryota > Viridiplantae > Streptophyta > Pinopsida > Cupressales > Cupressaceae > Chamaecyparis > Chamaecyparis obtusa. The sequence continues at coordinate 406,034 of BSBK01001902.1, forward strand.
CCTTAGGAAGGTACAATTTTCTGAAAGTTCATTTTAGGATTTGGCTTGTCATGAAGGTGATTGGAAGATATGTACAAACTGGAATTAACATTGACCAAATGTGCAAGCATTGATTACAAGTAGCACCTGTTTACCAGGTTTTCACCAAGACACTTTTTCTCTTTTCCAATTTTTTTGTACTTTTTATTTTTCTATTTTTTTTGGACTCACCAAGGTGCCTATTTGCTAGGTTTTCACCAAGATGGTCATTTTTTCAGGACTTTTCTATTGTTTATTTTTTTTTTCAGGATCCATATTTGTTGTTTTTGAACTTTTTTTAGGAACTTTTTTCACTGTACAAGTGCTATCTCAAGAATGTCAGGCATAAAACCTTTTTAGATGTAGGGTGTTGATCGGATCTAGTAAAACATCTCCTTCAGGCATAGGTAATTGATAGGCTCTTGATCCAAATGTTGTTGTGATGATAAAGGGACCCAGTAAGTTGGGTTCAAATTTTCCCTTTTGTTCTCGATTCTGCTCATTTTTAGAATTTTCTCTCAAAACTAGATCTCTTACCTGAAAACTTCTTGGTTTTAATTTCTTGTTATATCCTCTTGACATTCTCTTTTGATAGACTTTAAGATGATCAATCGCCTGTTGTCTGCGCTCATCTAGCAATTCTAGCTCTTGCAATCTAGAGATTCTATATTCCTCATCAGTGACTAGATGTTTCAATGATACCCTCAATGATGGAATCTCTACCTCAACTGGTAATATTGTCTCTGATCCATAAACTAGTGCAAAAGGAGTTACCACAGTTTGTGTTTTGATGCTGGTTCTATAAGCCCATAATGCTAGATTGATTTGTAAATGTTAGTCCTATCCTAATTTATTCACTCTCCTATGCAAGATTTTCAATATAGTTTTGTTTGATGCCTCAAATTTTCTATTACCTTGAGGGTAAAAGATCGAGGAATAGTGTTGAGTGATTTTGAATTGAAGACACAACTCATCTATGTCTTTGTTTCTGAATTGACCCCCATTGTCAGTCACAATCGACGAGGGTATTCCATATCTGTAGATGATATAGTTCAAGATAAACATTTAAATTTGTTTTCTAGTTGCATTAGATAGTGGCACAACTTCCACCCATTTTGTGAAATACTTAGTTGCAGTAATGATGTATTTATGTCCATTTGATAAATTTGGGTAAATCTGTCCAACTAGATCAAAGGCCCATTGCTGGAATGGCCAATGTGTTATGAAAGGAATTATCTCCCTAGCTAGAGCATGTATCAGGTTACCATGAATCTGGCATTTCTTGCATGTTTTTGAGAAATGGATAGCATCTTTTTCCATTGTGGGCCAATAATATCCAACCCTTAAGAGTTTCTTGGCTAATAAAAAATTGTTCGAGTGTGACCCACACACACCTTCATGAACTTCCTTTAATGTGTGATTAGACTCTTCAAGTTCTAAACACCTAAGAAGTGTACCATCTAGACCACACCTATACAAGTCGTTAGTGATGATTATATAACATGATGCCACTCTTATAAGGGATCTCTTTTCATTTCTGAAATAGCTTTCAGGGATTGTTTGTTCTTTTAGGTAAGAGTAGATATGGGCATATTTGGATAAAACTTGGGTTTCAAGGGCACAAACAATCTGGGATTCAAGTGAGTCATAGGTGGGGAATAGGAGTTCTTCCACCAGGAATTCAAAGAGAAATTGATGTTCCTCAAGTTGTAACATTGATGCTAAAGTAGCCATCACAACTGCTACTTTGCTTTTTGATCTTGGAATTTTCTCAAATGTGATGAAGATAAAATATTTATTCAAGTCATCCACAATTCTTTTTTAAGGCATGAGCTTATCATCGTTTGTCTGGTAATCACCATTCACCTAATTGATAATGAGCTGTGAATCTCCATAGATGTGTAATTCAATGATTTTCCACTCTATTACAAGTTTGAGTCTATTCACTAGAGCTTCACATTCTTCTATGTTGTTTTTACATGGAAAGATCATCTTATATGCTTTCAAGATTTTATATCCTTGCAGTGTAAGGAAGAAGCATCTAGCTCCTGATCCTTGTTGCGTGAAAGAGCCATCAAAATACATTTTCCATGGGTGCTCTATCAAGTGCATAATAGATTCATCTAGAAACTCCACATGTAATATCTTGTCATTTGTTAATGGTGTTTTTGCAAGTTGATCAGCAATCACTTGTCCTTTAATGGCTTTTTTATCAACATATTCAATGTCAAATTCACTTAGAATTAAAACCCACTTTGCTAACCTTCATGTCAGCATTGCCTTACTCAATAGATATTTGAGTGGATCAAACTTAGCCACTAGCTTCACCTTATGTGCCAACATGTAATGCCTAAGCTTTTGGGATGAAAATACTACTGCTAAGCATGCTTTCTCAATCATTGAATAGTTCAACTCATATGCGACCAAAGTTCTGTTGATATAGTATATAACTCTCTCCTTTTTAGCCTCATCTTCTTGTGCAAGAAATACTCCCAATGATGTATATGTCACTGATATGTATAACAATAGAGGTTTTCCATAGATTGGTTCCACTAGGCTTGGAGGATTCATCAAATATTTCTTGACTTGTGCAAAATTTTCTTCACATTGTTCATCCCAAGTGAATGTAGTTCCTTTGTGCATCAACTTTGTGAAAGGTTGCGCCTTATCCAAGAACTGAGATATAAATCTTCTTATGGATTATAGCTTACCTTGGAGCATCCTCATTTGAATAATGTTTCAAGGTGGTTTCATTTCAAGAATAGCTTTCACCTTTGCTGGATCCACCTCAATTCCTTTTGTTGAAACTATGAATCCTAGTAACTTTCCAGATGATACATCAAATGTGCATTTCTTAGGATTAAGCCTTAATTGAAATTGTTCCATTCTATAAAATATTTTCCTTAGATCTTCTATATGTGTATTCCTTATCTTTGATTTTTCCAATGTATCATCTACCTAGTCTTCCATGTTTCTATGCATCATATCATGGAATATTATGGTCATTTCTCTTTGATAGGTTGCACCTACATTTTTTAGACCAAATAGCATCACATTCCAACAAAATGTTCCCCATGCGCATGTGAATGTAGTCTTTTCTTGATCTTTAGGAACAATTTTAATTTTATTATATCCAGAAAATCCATCCATTAATGAGTACATCTCATAGCCTGTCATCAAATCTACAATCATGTCTATGTTGGGAAGTGGAAATTTATCCTTTGGAAAAGCCTTGTTTAAATCTCTAAAGTCTATGAAAACTATTATGGATTTTTTCACCTTAGAAATAGGAACTATGTTTGAAATCTATCCTGCATAATCAATAACTCTAATGAATCCAACTTTCAATAGTTTTTCCAGTTCTACTTTGACTAGCAATGCCACATGTGGGTTCATTTTCCTTAGTTTTTGCTTTACTGGTTTCACGTCAGGAGAAATAGACAAGTGATGCATTATCAAATCTGTATCCAATCCAGGAATATCTAAATAAGACCAAACAAAATTGATCTTCTTTTCTTTGAAGAAACTGGTGAATTGGATCTTTTCCTCTTCTGTCAATGACTGAGCAATGTGAACTAGTTGAGGAGATTTTATTGTTCCCAGATTAATGGTTTTGTTTTTTCAATCAAAACTGAAGATCTTTCCTAAAAAATGATCTGGGAGGATATCAAGAATCCCATCCTTTGGCGCCTCTAGGAGGTTTTCCCCATTGGATATGTCTTTTTTCTCTTTTTGAATCTGATACTGCCACTAAGTGGTTTTCACCATCATATTTCTTGTTCTTTTCATTTTTCATTTTGAGACTAAGAAACTTGATATCCTCTTCAGTCATGGTTTCGCTCTTTACACTAGTGGAAGAAAGGAAATGTTCAAAAATAATTAGATAATAGACTATGGAATAGTCATTGTCAAAAGATAATAGGCTTGTGGATGTAGGCTCATTCCATTCTATTAATTTAGGATGTAATAAGGATAAGATTCAGTGGGTTCAAGAGATAGCACCACATTATTATCAACGTTATCAACTTGCAAGATGTTAGGATTATTAGAGGCATTATCATTATTATTAGAGTTCATGTTAATGTTATGTAAGTCTAACTCTAGCAATCTAGCATTAGAACTCTCTCCCTCTTCAATCAAGACTCTAAGATAAAATTTATGTATCACATCCACTTCTATATCCATAGTAGCATCAGAAAGGATATCCCATTCATATTCATGTGAATCTATGTGACTATCATCTGAAACCCCCTAGAAGTGGGTAATAGTCATCGACACTTCATCTTCTTCATTAGCATTATTCTCTTCTTCTTGCAATGGTTCTTGTGAAGTTCTATGGTTCTTCATCAAAGTGAGGTGTGTCAAAAATAGGAATCTCTTGTTCTTGTTCTCCTTCAAGTTCTTCTTCTTGTCCTTTTTCTAGTTCTTGTTCAATATTGGTACCAATTTATGATAATGGGTCTCCTTATAAGAGAAACAACCTTTCATAGGAGATAGGTTTCCCTTCCACTTATTCATCATCTGAATCTCTTGATTTGTCAAATACAGGACTACTTTCTACTACAGGATGAGATGTTGCTTCCTTGAAACCCAATCCAGTCTTGTCCTTCGAGTTTCTGAAATCCATATGTATAGGTTCCACAAGTCCTTTTTTGCTTTGTCCCAATGGTCCTTTTCTTTTGTAACCCATTTGTTTCATAATCTCATATCCCTTTCCATATTTGTTTGTACCTATCTCCACATGTTTGATATTTCCATCTTCTTTATTTTCTTTATAAATCCATTACAAGACAACTTTCTCTTTGTTTTCTTCTTCAAGGGACACTTTTTCTTTGACCATTCTGGTTCCTTCTTGTATTGTTAGAGCACTACCATTGGAAGGTGTAAATATATTCAAAGGTCATCCTTGAGACCTAGGAGATATGGGGAGATCCATTAGAGAGATTGTAGGATCTATCTTGTATTCACCCATACTCATTTCTTGAATATTGACCTTTTTAGCAAAGTTTCATAGAACCATTTCTTTAGATGTCTCCACCTTATTGGAACTTTCTTTATTGTGTGGAACCATGATCTCTTTTTGTTTAAGACTATTACAAGGATATGTTGTGTCATTTGGAATAGTCACCTCCACTCCATTATGAGGAAATTTTATGCATTGGTGGTAAGTAGAAGGCACAACTTGCATCGAGTGTATCCACAGCCTTGCAAGAAGAATGTTGTATGTGAGTGGTAAATCATGAACTTGACATATAACATCTCTTTCCATTGGTCCCACTCTAATAGTAAAACAACTAATCCTTTGGAGGATATTTCTTCTTCATCATAGTCTTTGATTGTTATCTTTCTTCTAGGATCAGTTACATGTTTGGAAAATCCCAATTTTTTTACCAAGTTATATGTGCATATGTTTAATCTAGTGCCTCCATCTATCAAGACACACTTGACACAGTGTTTATGAGTAAGAACCTCTAGATGTAATGGTTTATTATGTGGCTAGTTCAATGATTTATCATCTTCCTCGGAAAAAGATAGGTAATGTGGGGAATTTAGGTGACCAGCCATAGTTTGGAATCTATCCACATCTAGATCTTTCAGCACATTAGTATTAAGCAAGGATTGATCAAGAACTTCCCTATGACTACAAGAGATTTTTAAACATTCTAGAATGGATATTTGAGTTGGCGTATGCTACAACTAGTCTACTGGATTAAACTTTGGAGGTAATACCAGTTGTTTAGATGTTGTTGTTGTGGTCGGTGTGTCCGATGTTGAAGCTCCTTTGAGAGTGAGCTTAGCTTGATTTTATTGTTACATCATTAGAAGACTTAGTTTGATTTTGGACTCCTTTTAGACTGATCACATGGATGGAGGGTTTTCATGGTTCCACCATATGAATTACATTGTCATTATCAATATATGTATAATTAATCTTGCTACTCTTGGAAGATTCTCCTTTTTCATAGTTAGGCAATGGAGTTTGAAATGCTTTATCATAATTGTTTGTATAATGTCCATCCACCTTAAATTTTCCTTCTTCAATTAGATCTTGGATAACATGTCTTAATTTCATATAGTTGTTCATTTTGTGTCCTTTGTTGCAATGAAAATTGTAGTAATCATTATAGTAATCATTATCATTCCACCACCTTGGTTTTACTTCTGGTTCCCAAGGTTTGGAGTTAGGAATTGTAATGATTTTATTTTCCAATAGTGACTTCAAGACAACTTCCAATGTATCTCCCAATGGTGTGAATGTTCTCTTAGGTCTTTCTGCCCAAGGCTCTATTTGAGTAGTAGGTTTATTGAAATTCTTGTTAGCCATTGGTGTCACCGTAGAATTCTAAGTGTTGCTCACTTGAAGACTTGTCGTGAGATTAAAAACTTCTGGTTTTGGTTTGGTATTAGGAGTATCAACAACTCCATCATTAACCAAATTCTTATTCTTGTTTCCATATTTGTACTTATCTTTTGTGGGATAGTACTTGTCTTTATTTTCTTTGTTGATAGTGATCTCCCCTTTCTTGATTAAGACATCCTCAATCTTGATGGCACTATCTATCATCTTATCAAAACTTGGTGGACCTTACAGTTGTATTGGGAAATTCATTTCAGGAACCAAGTTATTAATAAAGATATCCATCTTTTCAGTTTCAGGTATTTGTCTAGCATATCGCGCAAATATTTTCCTCCATCTTTTTCAGAAAGTCAAGAATGATTCTCTCATTTTCTATTTGGTATTGCATAAATCCAACATTGTCACAATGTGTTGGATGTTATAGGAATATTGTTGAATAAATTTTTCCACTAGTTCTTCAAATGATTTGATTCCTGTAGGTAATTTTGAGAACCGGTCCATTGCTTGTCCACCTAAGCTCTGTGGAAATAATCTCATAAGGTACATTTTTTCATGCATCAATTCCATACTAGATGTGCAAAACTCCCTCACATGGTCTTGAGGGTCAAAATTCCCAGTGTAATGTTCATATTTCAGAATCGTGACATGTTGGGGAAATGGAATCATCTTTAGTCCCTTATCAAAAGAGAAAGAACAAATGTGTTCCAAAGAGTAATTTTTTTTTGGTTTGTCCTTTTCTTTCTTGAGTTCTTGGATTTCATCTTGCATAGAAAGTTGTTGTCATGTTAGAATAGATATAGGACTAAGATCCTCTTTTTTTTTGAGTTTATTTACGTCATAGTCCTTGGGTAGCTTCATTCCTTGAGATACAAGTTCTAGGAAGTACTTTTCCTTTTTTTCTTCCAAAGTTCTCTCAAGGATCTTGTAAAATCATTTGCTTCTTAAAGCTCTTTGATATTCTTGTTCTATAGGATCTGAATCATCTGAATCATAATGTGCTTCTTGGTGTTGGGCTTCTTTATTTTTTCTCTCATCATGGTTATCTTATTCATCGTGTCTTTCACTCCAACAGAAATCTTCACGCTTGTTCATGTTTTCTACGGTAGGTGTTGTTGTATGAGTAGTGCTAGGTGTTGCTCCAAATAGAGGATTAAGTCTTGAATTTTCTTTTCTTTCAAATGTGATCAATGGTACCTCATTCAAAAATGAATTCTTTTCAATTTTGTACGATTTCTATCTTGTATTAACCATGAAAGCTTAGATTAAGGAATTTTAGAGTATCTTGTATTATAGTGGATCTGAAATTTTGCAAGTGTCCAATTGTGAGTTCAAGGATGCAAAAGTGGGTTTGAGTATTTCCTAAGGATCCAACATCAAAGGGTGTTAGAGTGCCCTGATAGTGAGTTGGGAACCAAATGCAAGTGGATTTGTGATTGGTTTTGAAAGATCCAGTGTCAAAGGGTGTTAGAGTGTCCTAATAGTGAGCTAGGAGCTTGATTGTAGCCGGTGTGATAAGGAGACTCCATAGTTTGAACAATGTGGGATAAACCAAGTAGGATGACAAGTCATTCTTAGAAATGACTCTCTCAGGCTTGCAAGTAGATTTGTTTTGAAATCAGAATTTGACTAAAGGCCAAAATGGGTATTTGAAAATGTAAAAATCTAGGTTATGATAGGTACATAACTATTCTCTATCCCAGATGTGACACACAAGATGTGACTAATAGTCTTTTGGCCCTAGATGTAACCTTGGAATATGAGATGTGACACTTAATACATATTTTGTCCCAGATGCAACTTAGGAAATCTAGGGTATACAAGATGCGATCCAAGGTTGACAAGATGCGACTTGGAATTCAAGATGTGACACTCCAATTGACCGTCTGATGCCAATTTTAGTCAATTCCATGAAGTTTTTTTCTTTTTTATCTAATTCCAGGGGCTTGTAAGTGCTTGGTGTTTGTTCATGTGAGGGATTTATCCGAGATTTGTAATTAAAACACATCAAGCAATCATTTTTAGCAAACACACCTAACCTTCCTTATGCTAGGTAGCTATTAGAAACACTTGTTCACTAGCTTAGGAACACACTCAATGGCTCCTCAGAATATGGTAGTCCAACAACATGCAATGGATGTTGGAGCCCATATTAGCCGAGTTCAAGCGTCATGGAGGGCTTGATATGGTGAATCTTTTGGGGCAATTACTATTTTCCTTACACAAGTCTTACCAATCTTTCGGGGCTAAACTAGGTAGCATCTAACTTAAGGTTTTTAATAAAGGCATATGTTCCTAACCATCTCCCATAGTCCCACAAGTAGGATTGAGGCCTATAGCCCTATGAGTACTCAAAACTATGTAGTCTTGAAGCAAGAGTCAAGCAGCTCCGCTCTACACAAGATTCAAGCATGTCATTGGAAAAAATCAATCAAGATTCCAATGATAAAATAAATTATGTCTTTCGAGGGTTTCACCTCAAGGAAGCATCAAATTTTATAGTGGGGTGGAAGGGTTGGCTTAAGACTTGTCCCCACTTGGGTCATTCTTGGGAGCTTTTTTCCTCAACCAAAAGGCCCTCTAAAGGTATTACACTAAAGAAAGTAGATAAATGATTATGAGGTCTAGATTTTTTATTCTCCATGAAGGAGAAGAGCATAATCTCTTATCTCAAATCACCACTACAAGACGCATCATGCAAGCTTTAAGTTCAATTACTCCAATTTGACCTCAAATCGCAAATTAACTTTTGAATTTTTTATTTTCCTCAAGGGAAAAGGGCATAATCCTCTAGTTAATTTGCAAATTGACCTCAAATTGTATTAAATTCTTAAAAATGAAAAAATAAAATTTGATTGATTTCTCCAAGGCAACCTACAAACAACCATTAGTAGTCTCATATGATAAAGGCTCTGTCAATTCATCATGCAAACCACTATTAGGCTATTAAAATCCACATAAAACATCAAATCAATCCATTAGGTTTTTGAAAAATCAAAATTCAATCAAATAACCCCAGATGCGATCCTAAATTTGACTGAATGCAATCCAATTTCCTGAATGCGATTAAGGATCCCATATGTCATCCTGAAACAACTAAAGGTGATACCTAACTAGATGCGATCCAAGAAATCTCAGATGTGACCCAGGAAATGTCAGGTGCAAGCCTTCTTCCCAAATGCAATCCAATTATCCATATGTGATCCTCTGTTGGTAGAAACATAGAAAATATTAGTTTAAAAAGGAAAAATTCTGGGGCTTGGCCCCACGGTAGGTGCCATAAATGTGTGTGTGAATTATGGACCTGTAAAGCTGCAACACAACACTTCAATAATTCATTATATCAATTGTTAGTATGATAAAATCAATCAAAGAAAACAATAATTGAAACTGAATTATTTCTCTCTAACTAACACAAGTATGAAAAGGATTTAAGATTGCTCTTAGATTAAGATCCTAAACAATGACAATGCATGTTAGAATGAGAGATTCAAAGAAATATGCAATTAAACTATCAAATTCATCCAAATTAGCCATTGATTTGTTATCCTTTAAGAAAATTGAAGTGTGAATATGATCTAATTAGATATGAAATCAAATGAGCATATGAAAGCATGAATTCAAATTATCTATTAGCAAATTCAAAAAATTAGGAGCCATTGGAGATTTGAAAATTCTTCTTTTATAGAACTTTGAGAATTTGAACGGTCAAGATGCATCCATGAGGAGTGGTTGAGATGCTTCATTGCTTGATCCATGTGAGTGATCCATGTGATTAGCTCTCATTGGTTAGAATTATTTTTGTTATCCCCTTTAAGGTGACATGTCATATTAGGAGTGTTTTATTCATTTCTTTTAATTAATTAATCTAGCCATGCATTTAATGGGATTGATTTAATTAATTAGGCTAAGAGATAATCAAAGTAATTTTCTTGATTATTTGATGATTATTAGCAAAAATAGGGCCTTAGGTTCTATTAGCCCAATTTTAGGTGATTACACTAGTTACATCCCTTATCCAATCCATCACCCTAATCCTTCATCCTATCTCAATCCACCATCAACTATATCCTAACTTTCCCCTCCATTTACCCCATCCTATCTCAATCCACCATCTTCTACTCCAACCTACATTACCACAAATCCCCTTCCAAAAGAAACATGCATCCCTCAATCCACTTCATATTCCATACCTCAATCCATCACCCCTACCCCGTTAGTTAGTCAATCCAGTTCACAAGTCATCTCCATGCCTTCTTATGTAAACTATCTAGTATGCCATCCTCCAATCCCTCTTCTACATAGTCATCCCCTCAAATAAGTTCACAATCCACTACCACCTCTATCTTTAGACTATCCTAGCTCTCCATCTTCTACACATTATAATCCTTCACCTCAACCTTCATCACGAAAGTCTCCAAGGAGTTTCACAAAAAATCAAGCAAAAAATCCCTCTCCTAAGGTTGATGAGTCGTGTTTTTTCTCCTGCATGAGAAACAACCAATAATAATCCCCATACCCATCCTACATCCACCATTCCTCCTCCATCACCCCCACCTATTAAGCCTCTTCCATCTCCTAGCATCATTGAGTCATGTCCATTCGTGGACTCCATCCAATCCCCATCCATGTCTCCATCTCCTAGCATTATCCAAAGCACACCCAATGAAATTCATGAGTCTACCATTCTTCCAGCCATCATAATTGTAGAATCTCCCATCCTTTCATCCATACCATCTAAAGAACCCATCTATACATCCCCCATCACTCTATCTGCACCAATCCTATCAATTCAAGATCTTTTCCAAAAGCATGTTGAAGTATCCACTGACTTAAATCAAAATCCTATCCCTTCACTTCCTCTATTGCATGATCCATTTCTTCCATCCTCTCCAAATAGAGATCCTCCCATCCCAATTTCTCCATCTCAAGATCCATTACCATCTTCCAATCGTAGTCAAGATCCCATCATCCTATCCTTTCCACTTCATGATCCTCTAACACCTATCCCACCACCATCACTCTATCTCCTTGGTCCACTTACATTTTTCAATAGCGGCCCACTCAAAGTAGAAGAAATGAGTTCCATATCTTCCACCATGGCACCTAATAATGGATGTTTATCTTATTCCCCAAGTTTGAAGTATCCTTGCTTGGATAAAATGCTCAAGAAATGAAATTATCAAGGTAAAGGCTTGAGCACCCATGAAAAATGAAATCTAGAGCCCATAGAGAATTAAAAAAATCCATCATCATGTGGTATTGGTCAAACATGTGAAGAAACTTCTATTAGCAATATGGCTGAGTAGGATATCAAGTTGTTGTCATTATGGCAACATATAATCAGTATGAAGATCGCACTAAGACAGAAACCATTTATGTTAGAGCGCAAGTAAAAGTGTCTAAGTATAAGCAGTATTTTCCATTCTAGCCAGAGACAGTTTTGGATAGCGATGTTGATAGAAGTAGGTTTAGTGCATGCACACTTGAACATGGATAATTCTATGTATGACAAAGACACATTTGGAAGTGCAAGTTTGTACAGCATGTACAGGAGGACTTATTGCAAGATTACTGAGATAGAGTCAAAGCCAACTGAGCAGAGTAAGAAGATAGAACAAGAAAAATAGTTAAGGGATTATTTTGTTTATCAAAATAATGACTTAACCATACAAGGGACAACATCCTAGATGTTAACTCTTGGGAAGCAGAAGTTAGTTTTGTATGTTGGAAAGAGTTTTATATTTTGTAAGCTGACTGTAAAGTTATTATTCTTAATAACTTGTATGAATGTAAGAAGTATGTAATGTGAAGTATGATATATAATTTAATAAGAGAGTGTAATGTAATGATGTGATAAAATATGTTGTAAAAGGAAAGTAAGAAGACTTTGTATGTGAAAGCGAAGAAGCTAGAAAGCTAAATCAGAATAAGAAAGCTATTCAGCAGCAGTGAAAGGTTACGTATTTTCCCTTTTTGTAATCAAATATCATTTTACATTAAAAGTTTTGGTAGTGAGCTCATCTTGTAATCATTCTATTTTGTAATACCAAATCTTAGTAGGGTTGAGGCTTCTGACAAGTCCTAGAGTCCTTTTATCAAGACAGAGACACTATATGTATGGAATAGACTCCTAACAGGGTCAACATCCTTAATAGGATACTTTTGATTAGTGGATCAGTTGTGGGTATCATCCCCACCAGGGTTTTCCCTTGACCAAGGTTTCCATGAGAACAAACATGGTGTTATGAGTTCATTTGTTTTATTTCTTTGCATGCTATTTAGTTTACTTTGTTTTGCAAGCATCAAGTTAATTTGTTACATCCATAATTGGCAAAAAGTAAAAGTTTGTAGAATATTGATTCACCCCCCCTCTCAGTATTCCCTACTTCTAAAAATTGGTATCAGAGCTTAGTTACTCAGAATAAATTTAATCAAAGAAAGCCTAGTAGCTTGAGTAAGATCTCTATGGATATGGATCAATTACAGAAGAATCTTGAAGAAGCTCTTGAACAGATTAATATTGTTACTGAAGAAAGAGATACTCTGAAAGGGAAATATGATGATGTGAAGAACTTCATTGAGAACCTAAAATAAAAGTTGGAAGAACTAAAATCAAAGAAATAACCTACAATTCAAATCGAAGATTGTGATGAAATTTCAAATCTGAAGAAAGAAAATGAGATCCTTAAACATGAATGAAAGATTGTAGATCTGAAGTTAAGTTTGAAAGATGGAATCAACAAGAATGAATCAAATCTGAAATCTGAAAATGAAGATCTTGACATCTAAACTTGAGAAAACCAAATTGCAGTATGCTGAACTCGAAAAGTATAATACAATTGTGAAAGGTGAACTGACATAGTCTAAACAACATCTTGAGAAACTGTATTCCACCAGTGAGAAGATTGATGAACAAATGTCTTATCAATAGCTATTTTATGATAAAACTAGTCTTGGATTTAACTCATCTAAGATAAGTGAAGAAAGAAAGGAACTAGATCAGAAAGTCTCTGACAGAAAAGATGAAAAGAAATTTGATGAAACTAACAAATTTGAAGACATACCTAATCCACCTAAAGAAGATGAACCACCTAAATATCTACCAAGAGAATTCAAAGGTAGATGTTTTGTATGTAATACTTTTGGACATATGAAGAAAGATTGCATAGGTAAGCAATTCAAACCTCTCAATGGTTATTGTTATAATTGTCATGGTTTTAGACATAGAGCTATTGAATGTAAGAAACCTAGATCTAATGATAATAGTAGAATGTTTAGAGATACTAACCATGCAAATAAGAGACCTACTGATAATATGAACAGAAGAAATGGAGTTGTGTGTTATAGATATAACAAGATTGCACACATTGCTAGAAATTGCAAATCACAAATCAATCAAATAGGACTGAGATATGGAAACAATGGAGTAGTTTTCCAGATATGTAACAAATTTGTTCATACAACAAGATTTTATAGAATGAACCACATGAGAAACCCTAATCCTAGAAACTATACAAGGACAAATGAGAATGAAAGCAATAGTCAGAAAGGATGTTGTAGTAATTCAGAAGAAGTGAAATTTTTTAAAGCCACAAATCAAGCAGACACACTCAGTACACAAGGTAATCAGACAGGTGAAGTATCTGACAGTAAGTGTGAATCTCTTCCTAACCCATCTCAAAGCACTTGATTCATAAAGAATGTATTAGAATAGAAACTTAGGATAATGTAGAAGTTAGAGTAGAATGAATTGAGTCTTGCGCAGTTAATGTAATGTAGTATGTGATATAATGATGCTATGGTTAAGAGCACATGAGCTAATATGAATGTAAGTGAGTTCGCGAGAAGTATGAAGTTTTGAAGGAAAGCAGGAACAAATTTTTGGAAAGAAGCGGCAAAGGAATTGAATGCGATGTCAAAATATTGAAAGATTGAAAGGTTAAAAGCTTATGATCAGTATTATTTGATCATTCAAGTGACTACAAGTTATAAGGAGATCAATACAGTCATGATTGAGATCAGTTTGTAGGATTTGGTAAAGAATTTTGTGTCAGATCTACACAAAGCCCTAAATCATGAATTTAAGGTATTTTACTAATAAAATCTATCAAGAAGTTAAAGCTTTTACAGAATTCATTGATGTATCACTTATTCATCATGTAAGGGATACTATTAGACCTAGAGTTAAAAGGGAACTAGTAGAACCCTTGGGAGAAGACCCTAGTCTTGCATTGTCATCCGTACCAGATGGAGTTTTACATTTAGAAGATGTAAGAGGCTATATAAGATGAAAATTTGAAACCCTCGGTGAGAGTAATATGACTAAGGAATATGAGAAGTTATATAATTAGGATATGTCATTAAAAGTAGGGTTTGAGCATTTGAAGGAAAATGAAATTGTGAAGTATTCACTGAATTATGAATTTGATGATGATGAATGCACTAAGATCATATTAAGAAGAATTCACAATGGAAAGTTTTGGCTAGATGATAGAGTAATAGATATCACTGCAAACCTAATTCATGAGGTAACCGGTTTGTCTAAAATTGGATTCATACCCTTTAATGAGAGAAATGTAAAGAAGACTATATTGGATAACACCAAGTCATCCTATAATGGTAGAGGGATAGTAATCAGCAAGATATCACAAGATGATGTTAGATTTGTAAGCAAGATCTTAACATCTAAGTTCTTTGCAAATTCTAGAGAAGATGACATGGCAACTGGAATGGTTCATGCAAAATATTTGATGTGTGTTGATAAAGTTCAAATTGATATGTGTGAAATTTTAAGAATTAAGTTGTTTGATAACCTTGAGAAGATAAAGAAAACCAAGAACTCTCAATTTAGATTCTCATCTCTGATTACATACATTTTTTTTTTCATTTATTGAGAATATTTCCATACACTATTGGAGATGATTGGAATGATAATAGGACTACTTTGGATAGAATCAACAAGGTGTATCTAAGACACCCTATTGACAAAGTTAATGCGAGCGCAACCTTGGTAATCAAAACATTTCAAAATCAAATGTGAAAAAGGTCAAGGATTCCATAGGCTATAGTAGAGAAGTACAAAAATGATATATGTTTTATGGTTGACACTGATTTCACTTTTGTTGAAGCAGTTGAACTAAGAGTTGAGTTTATAGATCTACTTGGATATGAAGTTTTAGAAGTTGAAGTAGAAGAATATGTGAATAGATTGCTTAAGTGTAAGCTGGATGTGAATAGTTCAAGATTTGGAACCTATGAGGAGAACTTTAACTGCACAAAGTCTCTGCATGAAGAGAAATTGGCCAAAAAGAGAGTTGAAAACACCATTAAGAAGATTCTTAACGATACTAGAATGACAGAACATGAATTCCTAGTTGCGAAGTAGACTGTGGCAGTAATAAGAGACATTGGACAAAAAGAAGTTTTGTCTATTCCACCCCTATCATTAGTTGCAAATCAGACTACAGAAGTTTAGGATTTAGAAGAAGTGGTAAAAGTTGAAGAGGTGCGGGAAATAAGGAAATCAACTAGAACCTCCACCACTCCACCAGCAAAAAGAGTAAAGGAAATGGCAAGTGGGCCAGGAAAGAGACAGAAAACCATATTTACCCCAGTACAGAGAAAGGTATCTGAAGTGAAAGATAATGAAGAAACTGGAAGCAGTAAAAATAAATGGAAACTAAAGATAGAGAAAGTTAATGCCCTAATCATTAATGAAGGAGATTTCACTAAAATGAATAAATACTATGAGATGTAAAATTATTCTGAGAAGTTAAACTTAGAAAATGCAGTTGTAAGGCATATGATATTGACAGATAAAAAGTTTGACAGTATTCAAGGAAAGATTCCTGATGAACTCTTTGAAAAGTTAGTAAACAAAAAGAAAAGAGCAACTAAAGAAGATAAAAACATTAGAGAGAACTATGTAAGGAAGCTCTGTGACATTAAAGATGAAGATCATTTCAAAGAAGTTTTGAAAAATCTTAACACTCATTTAAGAATGAAGAGGAGAACCATCTTGATAATGGGAGGGAACTATGAGGAAGTTAACAAAGAAACTGAATAGGTAGTTATCAAGGTAATGACCTCTAGCCCTAGTGAGCACACAAGTGCATTAGATCAAGCATTGGAAGATGAGAAATAGAAAAGTCTACCACCATAAACTAACATTGAAGATGAATCCATGAATGTGGAAGGAACAAACATCACTTTGGACAGTGAAGACAATCCATTCAGCAATCTTGAGGACATTGTTGACAATCCGGCTATGGAGCAGCAGGACATGACAGTGAATGAGGAAGAAAAGGAAACAAGACAAGAAGAAGTAGACCAAAAACAAGCAGAAACACAAGCTGATATAGAGGTAGAAGGACAAGAAGGAACACAAGAACAAGCATCAATCAATCCCACACCCAAGGTAGAAGTAGAGAAGCTACAGATTAAATCCATCTTTGCTAGTCTTGGATAGGAAGTTAATGATGATGATCAAATAGAGTTGATCTCATCCTTGAACAAAATCATTGGCAAGAATAAGAAGGTAAAAAACCTTGAAGAATCATTGATTGAAGTAACAAAGAAATTGCATAATATTATAACTAGTCAGATCAATGAAGTAGATCCACAGGTCAAAGAAAAAGAAGTTGTGAAAGTATTTGACAATGAATTCACAAACTTATCAGACATGGCTACAGTAAAAGCACAAGCAGCCTATGAAGCAAAAATATTTTAGGATATATGTCAGAATATCAGAAATGATATTGATAATTTGGACATTTGCATAAAGGAATTGAGAAGAAGCTTGGAAAGAGGAAAAGATTTCTACATTCAGTGTACAAAATCTGAGGATCATGTATCTGAAATTATAGAGAAAATGAAAACAAAAGAGGCAAAAATTCAGACAACAACAAATCTCTTATCAAGTCCGAATGAGAAGATTTCTGATATTGAGAAGAGAATAAGTAAATTATATGATGACATAAGGATTCTAAGTGATGAAAAGGAAAATAAATTGAGAAGATTTGCTCTACTAAGAGAGCATGTTTCAATTAAGATAAGCATTATTGAAAGTCAATTGGATGAATGTATTACCTCTAAGACATCTTATGAGAAATTTCACTATGCAAATCTTCAGCCATGTGAAATAGCATCTTATGGTTTATGTGCACTTCTTAGTGTCTTAGATGCCATCAATAAATCATAGGAGAAGGAGATAGAGAGCATAAAGATAAACTTTGCAGATTGTGTTGCAAGCCTATTGGCTTTGTAGTTTTGAATCCAAAGGTAAACATTTTTTTTGAAATAGTTTTGGAACCCTTTTTTTGTCACTGTTGTCAAAGGGGGAGTGATAGAAGAAAATTGTATAGACAGTATGGAGGCATACTCCTAGGGGGATTAAAGATATTCAATAGATACTTAGAGATATAGGTATACTAAGAATTTTTTTATGGCCACAATTTTGAAGTTTTGTATGACTTAGCCAATTTTCTTATATGTTGCCACCAATGTATGACTTAGCCAATTATCTTATATGTTACCACCAATGGAAAAGGGGGAGACTTTTGGCAATATGGCTGAGTAAGATATCAATTTTTTGTCATTATGGCAACATAAAATCAATATGAAGATCGCACTAAGACAGAAAGCATTTATGTTAGAGCGCAAGTAAAATTGTCTAAGTATAAGCAGTATTTTCCAGTCTAACTAGAGACATTTTTGGATAGCGATGTTGATAGAAGTAGGTTCAGTGCATGTGCACTTGAACATGGATAATTCTTTGTATGAAAAAGACACATTTTGAAGCGCAAGTCTATACGACATGTACGAAAGGTGTTATTGCAAGATTATCGAGACAGAGTCGAAGCTGACTAAGTAGAGTAAGAAGACAAAACAAGTAAAATAGTTAAGGGATTATTTTTTTATCAAAATAATGACTTAACCATACAAGGGATGACATCCTAGATGTTAACTCTTGGGAAGCAGAAGTTAGTTTTGTATTTTGGAAAGAGTTTTATATTTTGTAAGCCGATTGTAAAGTTATTATTCTTAATAACTTGTATAAATGTAAGAAGTATGTAATGTGAAGTATGATGTATAATGTAATAAGAGATTGTAATGTAATGATGTGAAGATATATGTTGTAAAAGGAAAGCAAGAAAACTTTTTATGTGAAAGCAAAGAAGCTAGAAAGCTAAATCAGAATAGGAAAGCTATTCAGCAACATTGAAAGGTTATGTACTTTACCTTTCTATAATCAGATATCATTGTATATTACATGTTTGGGCAGTGAGCTCATCTTGTAATTATTCTATTCTGTAATACCAACTCTTAGCAGGGTTGAGGCTTCTAACAAGGCCTAGAGTCCTTTAATCAAGACAAAGACACTATATGTATGTAATAGACTTCTAACAGGGTCAACATCCTTAACAAGATACTTTTGATTAGTGGATCAGTTGTGGGTATCATCCCCACCAGGGTTTCCCTTGGCCAGGGTTTCCTTAAGAAAAAACATGGTGTTATGAGTTCATTTGTTTTATTTCTTTTCATTCTGTTTAGTTTACTTTGTTTTTCAAGCATCAAGTTAATATGTTATATCCATAATTGGGCAAAAGTAAAAGTTTGTAGAATACTGATTCACCCCCATCTCATTATTCCCTATTTTTAACAACTTCCTCCAGAAAAGTTGGTACAACTAAAGACAAATTCAAGTATCCTTCCAAACCCACCATCACATCTTCCCATTGTCCCTCCAAATCATACAATTCCATTCCTCCTCCTCCATCATTGCAAACCAGGACAACCTATCACATTCCTCCTTCATCCTCCAAATCCATTTTGGGATCCTATAGCCCAAAATCTACCAACCCATATCCCATGCATACCAAATCCATTTTGGGCCCTTACATCCCAAAATATCATCCCCCATCTTATCCTACTCAGTCCTTCATCCACCAATCCTATCTCCCCAACACCCACCGTATAAATCACATTTCCTACATTCCTAGTTAGGATCAACAAAGGCACATCCCCACATCTCCTATTTGCCAATCTCATTCCATCTCTCTATCAATATCTCCTCCATCCCACACACCTCCTCATATTCCTTCCAAGGCTCCTCACAATTTGGATGCCATATCATAAATGCATAAAGGTAACTATCCACAAAAATCTAAGGATTGCCATGTCCATTTTAAAAGATATGTTCAAGAAAATAAAAATCCAATCAAGAAATCCACTACATCCAAATGGCCGCAAAGTCCCATCAAAGAAAAAGAAAAATTCATTGCATCCCAATGGCCAAAAAGGCCCACCAAGGCAAAAAAAAACTATGTGGATACCAAAGCAATAAGATGCATTGCATCTAAAAGAAATATCCACAATGGCATCCAAATTTTCTAATCCACCAGCTACTCATTCCCCTCCTTAATCTCCTAAATCTATTTTGGGTCCTTATGTCCCAAGATCTCATATCACTAATCCTCCATCATATCCATGTTAAACATTTTCTTCCCATCCACTTCATCCACCCCCCCACAACATGTACCAGTGTTGGTCCTGACAATATCCCCTATCCTGCTCAGTTTCCATCATTCCATCCAAACTCTTTCTACCACCATATCCCTCACCTCATGCATATCTCCCATCTCAACCACCTCATCCATGCCTTTTCATAATCCATTTATCCTAATAAAGGATGTACCAACATCCAGTCAGAAAAGAAAGTAGAAAAAAGTCATAAAATCAAGAAAAATATCAAAAGAGAAAAGAAAAGAGAAAAACATTCATCCAATGGTGAAAAATTGGCAATTCAAGCACCTTGGACAAGTACCATGATGAAAACCTAGCAAACAAGCGTCATGCATAATCCCTCCATCTAGTCCCTCTTTGCAACTAGGGGAAATTTTCATTATAGTGCATCCTATCGAGCCCCTCCTCCATCCCATTTTTCCACTCATATCTATCATATCTTATCCACTTCACAGCCTCCATCCTCCTATGGATCTTGACACAAAAACAAAGACCACCCATTATACATGCTTTTGGACCTTTCAACATCTATCTTCCTATCACAATTTGTAGCCATTGTATCCTCTATCCATCCATCCTTCTTGTCATACTATTCACCTCCCTCATCCATCCATTATCCTATCTTCCATCCTCTTGGAATCTTATCTTCCATCCTATCATCCCCCCTCCTAATGTCTATGAATGCATGAACTATCCTACATAGGGGCATCTTATTCCTTGATGACATATTCCTTGGAGACTTTCTTGCATCTATCTTCCCATATTCCTTGGATACTTTCTTTCCTCTATCTTCCCATATTCCTTCATCCAATTCTTATCTTTATCCAAATCCACAATCCTAGTCTATCCCATCTTCCTCCATCCAAATTCTTATCTTTATACAAATCCACAATCCTAGTCTATCCCAACTTCCTCCATCCAAATCCTTATCTTTATCTGAATCCAAAATCCTAGTCTATAGCATCTACTTCTATCCACATCCCTAAGAATTTCCTCTATCCACATCCTAAGCGTTTCCTATAGCATTCATCCCTAAGCATATACTTCCAACCATCCAATACAATCCTAAGGAATTCCTCATCCACATCCCTCAACATTTCCTCTATCCTCTTCCCTCAACATTTCCTCCATATTTCCATCACTTGGTACTTCCCTTGTCATTGGTATCTCTCTAATATAGACTACCCCCATGCAATCCAATACCATTCATCCATATCTTAAATTCTCCCATCAATCTTCCATCGCATGTGAATCCTATCCATATCCTCTAGCTATCCAAAATCCAACATCTAATCAACCCATCCAATTCCATCCTTATTCTTGTTCCTAGTCCTGGTTACAAGCCTTGATCTCAATCCAATCATCATTTTTGGGATTCTTCCTTCCCAAATCCTTGTGTCATTTCGGGGAACATCATCCATCATCACCCTATCCGCCATCAGTCCATTTTGGATTTCCAGCCCAAATGGAGTATCATCTTGCATATCTTTGCAACATCACCTTCATCCCCAAGTCCCTTTTACATCCTATAATCTTGAGTCTTGTACCCTAGCATCAGTTGTGTCTCCACCTAGGCTCATTTGTACATATGTGTCTTTAGGTCTCATCCTTTGTGTCAGTTGGTCCTTGTGTCATCGTAACCTTTTTCCCTATCCAACTAAGCGCTTCAACAATCATCTATTGGTCCTTTTTGAGGTTTGAGTATATTACCTATCTCTTGTCATAGGAATCCAAGTTCAACAATCCATCATTGGTCTTCATAGGATGTATCCTTCCTCATATCAAAACAATCAATCAATCAATCCAATCAATCATCATCCATCATCCTACTTATGGAAAAATGTGTGTGAGATACTTGTTATTTCATTTTTTCCTTTGGATCTTTTGTTTACCTTTTGAGCTCCCGTGTACATATCTCCCCATCCTTTGTACTGTATCATCGTGTCTTGTTGTACATATCCTCATATATCCTATAGCAGGTATGATCAAATAACTTGTCTCACCTAGCCTTGCACTTCAACAATATATTTTGTCGACTATCCTTGATCACATGATTATCCTTGATTCATCATTTGCCAATATTAACACAACATTCTCCTCATCAAACTGGTCCTTGTAGGATGTATCCTTCCTCATGTCTGACCTAATCTTCCATCATCAATCAAATGGGACCGTGTAGGATGTATTATTCCTCATGTTCTAACCTAATCTCCCCCCATTAGTCCATCAATCTTTATCCTTTGTAAAGGATGTATTTTGGAGTTATCATTCTGATCTTGGATTTTTTCCATTGGATCTTTTTTATCTTTTATGTCTTCTCATTGTTCCTCTCCTCAAGGTCTCCATGATCCTTTATATCATGGTGCACTATGAATGATAACACTCTAAGGCATGTTCTTTTGATCATATTTTTGCTTGCGCGTCAGTTTTCTGTTTGTGGTTTCTCCAGCATTGGTTTCACCATGCCTCCTCTGGGTTTCATGTGTGATGCTAGAGCAACCCTTTGCATGCTTTTTTTATATCAGTCCTATGCAACGCTGGTGACAAGGCCTTGAATTCCTAGTAACCTTGGAAGGTCTCTAACATTTCTATATCAAACTAGGTTGTGCTCTCCAAAATATCCAACACAATGAGCTCCCCAACTCCCAATCCCTGTATATGCATTAATCATGCATCTTGCATTTAGAATCATATTGCATTCATTTCATCTTGCATTCATACATCTTTTCTCTTGGAAGGACATTTGTTTATCCTCTCCCCCTTCCCGCCTTTCTTCATACTTTCCCTTCCTCACTGTGTTCTTTTCGAGAAAATTCCACAAAGTTTCCTCTTTGTGTTATTTTCTTGAGGGGGTACAACCCCTTATCTTCTATTCTAGCCTAGGGCATCTTATTTTCTTATCTTTGATGCAATGCCACTTGTGGCACTGCATCAAAGAGGGGCAAAATGTAGACACCTAAAAATCCATTTGTTAACTAAAAATATTTTAGTTGATAAAAGTTCTGATGACATCATCATTATTTAATTAATTAATTATTTATTTATTATTATCATTATCCCCTCTCCTATTTTAATTAAATCTATTTAATTAAACAACCTTAGGCAAAAATGTTTAAATCAAATTTGAACATTATTCCCTCCTATTTATTAAATTAATTTAATAAAAAAAGTCTCAACCCAAATCCTCTTTAAATAAATTAATTATTTATTTAAAACCCTAAAATCCTAGATATCTTCTAGAAAACTCTAATCATATCCTCTCATCCCTAATCACTCCCTAAGCCTGCTTAAGGAGTGATTCCTAGCCCTCGTAGCCTAAACCCTCATCCTTTAACTTTGGGTCAACACCCTCATTAATGAGCCTTACATGCTCATTAATGAACCCTTACACCCTCATTAATGGCTCTTAAAACCTCTTCATGAGATCCCATGTCTCTTCTTCAACCCTTGTCCCCTAGCACACTTCCCTAGTGTTGCTCACACTTGTGTGAGCAACCCTTCATCCTTATCCCTTTGGCCTTAGGTCCTAACCCTTGGTCCTAAACCCTGACCACCCTTCCTAACCCAAGCCTCTCCTCAAAATATATAAATATCCTCCCTTCCAAGAGAAAAACACCAATTCACTCTTCATTTCAAGCATTGTTATAATGTGCATTTTCATCTAGGATCTTCATAGCATTTCATAATATTGTTAGATTACTTCATTTTCATGTTTTCTAACTCACATCTTAGCTTAGCCTAATGGATTAACTTAGTTTATTTCATTCTTTGCACATCATTTTCACCTCATATCACATCTATTTCGAAGTTAAAATTAATATTGTATCACATCTCTAGCTTTAAAATTGTATTTCATCATTTTGCACACTCAGAACCCTAGGGGCAAAATAGGTTCCCCATACCTAGTTTTATGCCATTATTGGGTCTCCATATCTTGAAAATGATCCTAATCCTCCCTAAATAGCATTGGGGACATTCTCATTTTGCTTTGAGAGCACACCCACATCCCTCTTATATGAGCAAATCAAATGGTGACAGGGTGGTCCCGTTTCTACTCAATCTGAGTTGGCCTACAAATAGATTATCTACATGTTGATGCATGCTTAGTTTAGAATAATGTTTGAATGTTTCAGTATGCACCTAATAGGTTAGGTTCGCATCACTCACAAACATTATCCAACTAGCAGGTCTTCTTGAAAAAACTTGAAATCTTGTCTCACTAGGCATGATAAAATTATTAACATAAAATTGTGCACCCTTTCTTGACGTGTTACCCTGAAGAAATCTTGTGAAACATGGAAAAAACCTCCAAGTGTGTGACCTTACATGTGTGAGGTTTAATCTTTAGAGAAGGCTGACTTCTTTTCCAATCTAGGTGTAATATTGAACCAACCAATACTTGATACTACTTCTATCCTATTCTAACATCTTGCAGAGAAAGGTGAAAGAATGAATGTAGTAAAATAAAAGGGGATGATTTACCAAATTGAAAATTTTATGTCTTTCTTCCTATGACTACACTAGACCTTAATAAAGATACCCACATTACACAATTTTGTGTATTTATCAACTCCTAAAGCAACATGAAAGTTACAGATCAATTGAAAACTTTGAAAGGAATATAAAAATTCACAAAAAAGGTATATATATCATGTCAACATAATCATACAATCTGGGAAGAAAGAGAACACATCCAAATAAGAAGACAAGCATATTCCTACAAGATATCTAGACAAAGAAATGACTAAACAATAATTTCATTAAAGTAAGGCAAGGCAAGTTTTGATTAAGTAAAAACAAGTTTTGAAAGGAACCCGAAACCTTGTACAAAATTTGAAAGATAGATGTTTAAAAGCTCAAGAAACTATTGTGATACATCACCAACAGAAAAGCAATGCGACATAAAAAAAGGGCAACAACCACTAGCCAAAACATAAATAGGTACAACACAACAAACATGATAGAAACCAGATAGAAAAAGATAAGCTAACACTTTTCATGGTTTCCTCAATCTGGTTCACCATAAGATCCATGGTATCAACAATTTTCTTGATATCTTCTAGATCAGTGTCCTCCTGGGTAGTAGCCTTCCTCATCCTTGCACAGGTCCTCTTGCCAGGGCCAACCATAACCAAATCCTTATTATCCTCCTTCTCCCTAATGTATTTACCTTTCAGCTGCTCCAAATTTTCCATCAGAACTTTAAATTGCTCCTCATTAGCTTTCAAGGCATTGTGACTTTGAACCCCAATCTTCTTTATAGTCTCCTCAATTCTATCCATCCTCTTTTCTAGATTTTTATTGTAATTGTCCTTGTCCCTAATTTTTTTCTCCAACCTATCCACTATAGCCCCCATAGCTTCAGCATTTCCAATGGCTTTTTGTAGTTCATCAATACAAACAGAGAGGGGTTTATCACCAATGATGACCTTCTCCATAATCTTGATCATTTTATCTTTCTCCTACAACTCCTTTTTTATTTTGGTCATATCCTCCATCAAATTCCCAATTGTTTGACTAAATTCCCTTATGTTGTTCATATCCTTCAAAGTATGACAAGCATACTGCATTTTCTCTTTGTTAGTGGGTTCTTCATTATTTCCTTTATCATTACTATTTTCCTTCTCCAATTCCTCCTTACCAACATTTACCTCAGCATCAATATTCACACCATCATTTTTACCTCCCCTGTTATCCTGAGTGGAATTTCCTTGCAAACCCACAGAGTTAACTTTCTCCTCCATAATATCCCTATCAGTGAGCATATCATCCATGAGATACTTTCCCTTCTTTTCCTTACTACTCCTAGTAGCAATACCAACAACAGTATCCTCATCTTATTTAGAAGATATGAAAATCCACTTTCTAATTGGACACTTGTCTTTCCTAACCCTTTTAACATTCTAGATTTTTGATGAACTACAACTGATTGAATACCTAAATGACTTGAAGATTGGTGATTATAGATCACCGCGTACTGAAATGATATGTAAGATAATTAAATCAGACATTATGTTGTCATTGATGTCAACTAGTTTGATAGTACTTATCATGTTAGTTACAAATATCAAAACATCTGTAAACAGGAGAGAAGAGAAGAAGAACTGAGATATCTACATAGAAAAAGATGGATATAATAGATGAGGATAAGGAATACTTTGGGTAACTTATTGATGATTCTATGACTTCATATTGTTGACTTGATTATGTTGCATTAATCTATTATGGAGAAGTAAGCAAAATGTACAAGGCAATGTGGTTAGTAAATGAAGGACTTCAGTATACACTGAGCCAGTGTAGTGTATACTGAGTGAAAGTATTAACTAAGCTTGTGTTCACCAACGCATTTCTTTGTTAACCGACTATGGATGAAAGTATTAAATTCTTAAGTTTAGCTAACAAAAATTGATGAGTTGGAAATTGTTATAATTTCGAGATTTAGGATAAAGTTTGTTATGAGATCCATGACTATAAAAATTTAGAGAAGATCTAAAGGATGGAATTGAAATGTGTTACTGACACAACTACCGAGAAAGGTTTAAGAGGCAAAATCTATGAAGGAGATTAAGCGGCAAAATCTGATGATTGATATGAAAATAGTTTATCTATCTATATAAGAGATATGAGTTTCTTTATTGAAACATGCCAAAAGAAAGAAGACTGTAGAGATTTTGTGTGAATACAGTTTTATGCATGCTTGATCAGACTAGTTGAAGGAGAACAGAACTATAGAATAGTATCGAGCGTCAGAGAGCTATTACCGAGTGAAAGTAAGTTAAGGAAGTGAATTGATATATTGATCAGAGGATTTGTATGGGCTTAGAATAGATCTGAAGATCTACAAGATAAGTTGTATTGTAATCAGATCAACTACTATTTCAGTTTAACCATTGATACAAAAAAATCTCTTAATCGAGTGGACTTAACCATCTTATGTTATGCCCCTAGCTAGCACAAGTACATTTTGCACCATTTTGTGATGACCTATTGGTCGAAGTTTCTATCCAACTCGATCAAATAGTCAACCAAATGGTTCGTCGCTATTATGGGCATCAAAATATCGACCCATTGCTACAACCGTAGAATGATCGATGCCAATATTGGTTGAAAATGAGGGTAATCTTGGTTGAAAATAACATTAGCAAGTGTTGGTATATTGGTCGATCAGTCAACCAATATAGATTAATATTAGTCAAAAACTTTGGTCACTCCGAACAGGATGCCAAACTTGTGATGGTGATATTTTGACCACATTTGGTCCAAATATTTAGTGGCTCTGAACAGGATGCCAAACCCACGTTGCCACATTTCAACATAGCATGGTCAGATTTTAGACCAAACTAGGCCAGACTTTCGACGAAAATGAGTCAAAATTTTGATGAAACGCAGAGTGTTTAAAAAAAAATTGAAGATAAATATCCAGACTAATCACCAATGGCATCCTGATCAGTGATTAGTCTAGATATTTATTTTCAAGTGTCAACACTCGTTATGCTACTTGTTGCTAGTGGGTCCTTGCTCATTCTATTTTCTAGACTGCTTTGGGCTCTAGCAATCCATCTGCTCCTCTACATGAAATTGTGGGTTTTTTCATTTTGTTTGAACTATTTGAGAGGTAGGCTCTGACTGGTGATCCATGAATTGGTAGAGCTTCATCTTAGATGCCCACAACTCTTCAAATCTATTGGTGTGAAGCCCCCAAAGGGTATTCTACTCTATGGGCCTCCTAGTTCTGGGAAAACTTTAATTGATAGGGCAGTGGCAAATGAAACCGGTACCTTCTTTTTCTATATCAATGGACCTGAGATCATGTCAAAGTTGGCTGGAGAAAGTGAAATCAATCTCCAGAAGGATTTTGAGGAGGCTAAGAAGAATGCCCCATCCATTATATTTATTGATGAGATATTACAGAGATTTGTCAGTGGGCTCTAGCAATCCATCTGCTCTTCTCTGTGTGAAACTGTGGGATTTTTCATTTTGTTTGAACTATTTGAGAGATAGGATTTGACTGGTGATGCATAATTAGTTTGCATGTTTTTAGCGTGGAAGCAGTGTTGGGGATGCTGGTGGTGCTGCAGATAGAGTCCTTAACCATTTGTTGATGGAGATGGATGGTATGACAACCAAGAAAATATTTTTCATTATACCTAATGGCATTGGCTCATTATACCCAAGGATTCAATGGAGTCGTTATTACAAAGATTTGTCAGCGGGCTTGCAAGAATGCTATTAGAGAAAATATTGAGAAGGTGAGTTTCAATTGTGGCTGCTTTTGCAAACTAGATTTGGTTATGAATTTCTTAATGGTTTTTTTTGAACTGGTTTGTTAGAATTTTACATTTTTTGATTCAATTTTCCTCAACTTGTATCTTATTATTTCAATTTGTCATGTTCTCTTTCCTGTGCACTTTTACAGGATATTGAACATGAAAGAAAAAGAATGGAGAACCCCGAGACAATGGATGAGGATGATAGTGATGAGGTAGCTGAAATAAAGGCTGCTCATTTTGAGGAGTCAATGAAATATGCCTAAAAAGTGTCAGTGATGTTGATATTTAGAAGTAACAAGCCTTTGCACAAACACTACAGCAATCTTGGGGCTTTGGTTCTGAATTTTGATTTCTAGATAGACCTGTTGTTGCTTTTTCCACTGCTTCAGATGTATTTCCTATAGCATATAATAAAGATGATGATGACTTATACATTTAGGAAACTTAGTACACAATTGGCATCTTAATGAAGTGACAAATGTGTCTGTTCTAGCAGGGACCTTCCACTAACAAATACCCAATGCTATTCAATTTGGCTCTGACTATGGAAACATTTTCTCAAGTGGGTAGATAATGCTACGAAAACCATTCTTTTAAAAAAAAAATCCTGCTGGAAAATATTCTATACTAAATCAATTCTACAAAAAGAAAGTCTAGTTCAACTGATAGGTATGGTGTGCATCCATTTTATGGAGATCTACCAAGATGATTCCCCCGCCAAGATGATGTGCATCCATTTTATGGAGATCAGCTAAATGTTTTATATGATAATTAAAGATCACTACAAGTTGGCCCTTGTCCAGATCAATATTGCTTGCAATCTCATTGCCAAAGTGGCCAAAGACTATGTTAGGATGATAAAATATGGGGATTCTCTTTACCGCTGCAAATCTTTGAAGGTTTCTACACTTGGACAGATATGTACCATTGTTAAGAGAATTGGACTGAGTTTGTCTTACCTCAAACATGTGAGGCAACATTTCTATCTATCTGGTTTTCACTACATGTCATTCCTTGGGATATCTTGCAAGGGTTCTATAAATTGATGGTCTATATTTTGGTGGGTGTCTTGTATGGGCCTATGAACTTTTTTATCTTGTCTTTTTTTCAATCCTACAACTAGATTTTGATACGTGGATTGCTTGTAAGGAACTTTGATACCGCCATTTCAGTAGTTATTCATATGATAGTTTTCTATGCAGTCCCCAGTCTAGGCTTTATTTGTAGATTTTTTATCACAATATTAAAAGATTTAATTTAGTTAAATAAATCTTTATGTCCCAAACACAATGACAACTAGCATGTGAATTTAATCTTTCTGACAACTAAAGAGTCAAAAAAGATAACAGATGGTTCAATATAACCTACAACTTTTTCTATGTAAGAGTTGAACTCTAAAATTTATGGTATGAAGACCTGCAACTTGCAGCTAAGAATATGATACTAAATAATTATGACTTATTTTAAAAATTTAGGAAAACTTAACTATTTTTGTAGCAATTACTTAAAAAAAAAGTATACCTAATCGATGACTCAATATTTGTAACCTCTCATCAACTTTTCCTTTCCACTTCAATATCTTTCCTTGATAATTCTTGATCTCCTTAGAACCCCTAGAAAAAAAATAATGACAACAGAACTTGCTACTTTAGAAAATTGCATCAATACTTAACTTAAACATTATAGTCATGAAGGGTGTAAAAAAATCTGATATACTAATAGACAAACTCATTTTTCACAAAATGGCATTAAGCATGGATTTTGGTTTACATGTGGTACATCAATTCCTTCATCAAAGACATTATCTATTACATTTATAATTGTTTATTTAGGTTCCATAGCACTAGCATATACACAAAAAGAATCTGTATTAAAAAAAAACATGGACACTACATATATATAAAAATAACCTGTTTAAAAAAAAAGAGGCCACTAAGGACAATTACATAGGTCTCCAAAAACAACATTACCCAACTCTTTCTCTCAAGGCAATGACTCAGTGTGTTCAATTGCCTAGACTAGCAGTCAATTCTATGTTGAGTATATTTGTCAGGCCCTCCTGCAGTTTGAACGAATTAAGAATAGAAGATAGGAACTGATTTAACACTTCACCTACTCAAAAACACAAACCAATGAAATAATCCACATTAGGCCAAGAGAGGTTGATTCATTCAATACGAGAATACTTACACAAAATGAAGTCGAATCATGCCAGACAATGACAATGAGAAGTTGATTATTGGCCCTTCTAGTTTTTTATTTGATAGTTGCCTGACAATGACACATTCAAAATGCACTTATGAGAAAAGAACTAGAATGAATGAAATTGATTAAATAATGAAGGTATCTTAGTTTGAGCTTCACTTGGTTTCGAGAATACTTTAATATTCTCTACTTAACAAGGCCAAACACATGAAGGTGGAAGCTCATCTGGCCTCACCCCCCCTTCCCCTAACATCAATCTAAATTTCCCATTAACATCTAATTACACACTTCATTCATCCATTTATGAACTATAACATTCAATCAATACAATTGCATAACATCCATTAATATGATATAACATTCATTAATATGCAACACTAATCAAGAATTCATTAACACATAACAATATTCATTAACATGACATATAATTCAATATCAATACACAACATTCATAGATAATTACTTAAAACAACGTTCATGGAGTTATAAAGATAGTTTTACTAATATTTTTGTCACAATTTGATGTTCAGGATAGGGGAAAAGCACCTGCAACAATAGAGGCAATAGTTGTAGATACGGATGAGGATATCCAAGAAATCCCTAATATAAAAAATACGGTGAAGAAAAAACTAAAAAGAGTCAATGCAAAAATTATTACTATTTGCATGATGCTACTACTAGCCTCACCGCGATGTCCATGACCAGGTAATTGAGCAATCAAAAAATCCTATAAAAAGAACACATACATATTTTAGTTCACAACATAAAAGAGTATAAAATATAAACCTTTATTGAACTTTTGTTATAACTAAATATTCATTACTGCTTACTTCAAAACAATGTGCTCGCACCATCAATTCATCTATCCTCTTCAGCATCTCCTTGGTTGGATTTCCATCTTCCAAAATAGTAATAATTTTTGCATTACTCTTTTTAGTTTTTTCTTCACCGTATTTATTATATTAGGGATTTTTGGGATATCCTCATCTATATCTACACCTATTGCCTCATTTGTTGCAAGTTCTTTTCCCCTATCTAATATTTATCTTCAGGTGTCCACACTCATTCTATTTCTTGTTGCCAGCGGGTCATAGTCATTGATTGGGAGAGCCTTGTTTCAGCACCAGTCATGTAGTACAAGCACTAAAATTGAGTTTTTCAGCACGGGCTGGGAAATTTTTGTATATCAACATGCGATAGAGTTTGGGGATTTTTTAGTATTTAAATACATCTGTGGGATGTATTTCAGAGTTCGGATATATGGGAAGAATGGCTGTGAAAAAGATATTTCTATTTTTCATTCTGAGAAGATCCAGAGTGATTTTGAGTCACAGAGGAAATGCCCTAATCCTTCAAAAAGTGCTATTTCGACGAGTCCTGATCACTCGAGGGACAAAAAATTATCTGTTGAGTTGAAAATAAAATCAACAGAAGACATTGAAAATGAAGTGAAAATTATCTCTATTATATTACAGTCTCCTATACTCTACAAGTCTATTTGACAGGGGTTTAAGAAGCCAATCTATTATTGTCTAAAGGATATTTTGGGTTTCTATTTTTTGTTACATGTTTTTTAATAACAGTGTTTAGATGGTTCTTAAGGTAATGTTACTTATTTTATGTGAAAAAAAATTTTGCAGACAACACTGAACACATTTGTAGATAAACTCAAATTACTAAGAGAAAGAACAATGGTGACTCTTGTGGATTTTAATAGAAAGGAATGGCCTATACGATTCCTCGGAGATCTCCCTGAAGCTTCCTTGATTCATGGATGGAGATATTTTTCAATTGCCAATAATCTTGGGGATGGAGATGCCTGCATTTTTGAGCAGGTAGATGATGGCCTTTTTTGTGTACCTTTTATGGATTTTGGTCCTGTGTTGTTGCATTGGGAGGGATGGCATTTAATGCAAGAGAATTTTTGGCCAGATAATTTTGTTTGTGAGATATCAAATCAGTAATTTTTTGAGATTTGAAATGGCTACATTCTTCAATACTCCCTTAATTAGTAATCTTTCTCCATCATCAACACAAAAAATGTCATCATATACCTGCTCAAAAAATGCAGGCATCTTCATCCTCAAGATTATTGGCAATTGAAAAATATCTCCATCCATGAACCAAGGAAGTTTCAGGGAGATATCCGAGGAATCGTACAGGCCATTCCCTTCTGTTAGGATCCACAAGAGTCACCATTGTTATTTCTCTTGGTAATTTGATTTTATCTACAAATGTGTTCGGTGTTTTCTGAAATAAGCATCATTACCTTAAGAACCATCTAAACACTGTTATTAAAAAACATGTAACAAAACACAAAAACCCAAAATATCCTTTAGAAAATAATAGATGGGCTTCTTAAACACCTGTCAAATAGACTTACAGAGTATAGGAGACTGTAATATAATAGAGATAATTTTCACTTCATTTTCAACGTCTTATGTTGATTTTCTTTTCAACTCAACAAATAATTTTATGTCCCTCAAGTGATCAGAACTCGTCAAAATAGCACTTTTTGAAGGATTAGGGAATTTCCTCTGACTCAAAATCACTTTGGATCTTCTCAAAATGAAAAACAAAAATATCTTTTTCATAGCCATTCTTCCCATATATCTGAACTCTGAAATACATCCCACAGATGTATTTAAATACTAAAAAATCCCCAAACTCTATCACATGTTGATATACAAAAATTTCCTAGTTCATGCCAAAAAACTCAATTCTAGTGCTTGTACTACATGACTAGTGCCAAAATAGGGCTCTCCCAATCACTGAATATGACCCCAAATCTACAAACTCTCATGTTAAACATTGGTCACTTTACATGCATTTCCAATTTCCTAATTTGATGTCTCACCATGCATAGCTTGAGAAAAACTCTTTTGTTGCTTCAACTTCTTCTCCACCATATAATGATGGTGTGAGACATGTTTCCACCAAGATGCCCTATCTGAATCCACTGCATATACGTCTTCTCATAATCTAAAAACTCCCCATCATTGATTCTCATCAATGTACCAATTTGGATAGTAAGTCATTTAATTTGTCCATGGACTGAGACCTTAAATTACTGAGCTTCTCTTTGTTTCGAGAATAGTTTAACATTCTCTACTTAACAGGGCCAACCATGTGAAGGTGGAAGCTCATCTAGCCCCTCCTAGGAGCCTCTTATGACCCTTTACAACATTTTAAGACCTCTAAGATGTATTCTTAGGGATCATAAATGGTTGTAAAGGGTCATAAGGGGTCCTAGAACACAACAGCTGAGAAACATGATTGTAGGCATCATGGTCACATTTTTTTGGAGACATTGTAATTGAGACAACGTAATGGAGAGCAACTTCTGCACCTCCAGTTCCAAGTTGTTCTCCATCCTGCAGTGTCAACTTGGAATCGAAGGTGCAGAAGTTGCACTCCATCATCTGTGTATACAACTCAATTATGTTGTCTCCAAAGAAATGTGACCATCATGCCTACAATTATGTTTGTCAGCTATTGTGAAATCTACATTTATGTTTCTCAGCTCTCTGCAATACTCTTTTTCAATCTGTGTTTGACGATAAGCATCTTCTTCTTCTTACTACTTGTAGCCAGAGCTTCCTTTTCATTAGGATTCAACTCCACTTCACCCATCTCATCATCCTCATCACCCTTAGCTACCATCCTAAGCCCTTATTCCCTCTCCAGTTCTTCAAGCCTCTATAAGATATCTGGATCAATAAAGTCTGCAACATTGTGTCCATCCATAATCTCAGGAATATCATCTTCTTTCCACTCTTCATTTTCCAAAATATACCGCTTCTTCAAGCTTGTAGAGTAGTCTCTAGTGGTTGCAAATCAATCTTATTACAAACTACAATAAGAGGCTTATTGGCAACACAAAATTTGTCTTAATGGATGTAATTTTGTACTAGTAAATGTTGATGAATGAAGTCTTAATAAATTTTTTACTAACACAAAATTCATGAATAATTCATTAACACATCATTCATCAAAATTTACTAGTACAAAATTACATCCATTAAAACAATGTTCTTTCATTAGCAAAAAATGTTAATTACAATCATTTTTTATTTTTTTCTTGCTAATTTTTCTAAGGTAATGGCTAAGCGGAGCATCAATATCCCCATCATTCCCCTCCTCTCTCTCTCTCTATATATATATAACTCATGTACCTCATGCTAGTGTGCTTGGATTAGACTAGACATTATCCAACCACCTATGAGGGTTGTCATTGTTATTAAATTATTGAGCTTCTCTTTGTTTCAAGAATAGTTTAATTAACATTCTCAACTTAATAGGGCCAACCACATGAAGGTGGAAGCTCATCTGGCCCCTCCTAGGATCCTCTTATGAACCTTTATGACATTTTAAGACCTCTAAGATTTATTCTTAGAGATTGTAAAGGGTCATAAGGGGTCTTGCGACACAACAGCTGAGAAACATAATTGTAGGCATCATGGTCACATTTTTTTGGAGATAACGTAATTGAGTGGTATACCCAAATGATGAAGAGAAACTTTTGCTCCTCTAGTTCCAAGTTGACACTATGGGATCCCAAGACCATAGATAAGGAATAAATTTAGAGAGCGAAGGAGGGCCATAACAACAAAAATAATATAGGACAAACCTCAAGTTAAATGAGGCAACTGCAAACATTTTAATAGAATTATATTATTAAATAATGAAATTTGCATATACTGGTGTTCTAAGTGTATGCACCCAAAAATGGTCGCCTAGACTTTGGGCCCCATTTATTCAATTTATTTATCTCTAAATCAGTTTTATCAATAATCAACATTTTATCAATTATATTAATATCCTTGATCAAATCCTTTTCATCATTTTTTATTATTTGTCTTGGGCTGACCATTTTATCCTAAAGTCTTTATTTATTCAAAAGGAATATTTCCTCCATTTTTAATAAATAAAAAGCCCCCACTTTCCATCTTATCCTAAGTTTCACAAATAAAGCATTATTCTTATTTTATAAAAAGAGAAAAGTACTTTTTGTCTCATATGGACATAAAGTCAACTCCTATTTTTCTATTGGAGGATACTTGTGCACATGGATTTCTCCTCTCTCAAGCTCCACCATTGATTAAGTCTTTTGCCTCTTAATCTCCTTGGTCCATTCCTTTTCATTTCCTATAAAAAAAGAGCTCTCTTCCTCATTTGGATATCCATCTCTTTCATGCTAATGTTATGCTGCAGGTTTTCTAGGTCATTTGGAGCTTTCTTTGAAGACATTCTACATCCAAGCTTTGAAGACTTGCTTTCATTGTTGCATTACATTCTAGTTGCATATTTTCTTTATTAGTTGCATTTTCATGGCATATTAGCTTAGATTTATTTTTATAGATTAGCTTCACATAGCTTAATTAGGGGAATTGTAATACATTGCTATTTAATTTCATAGTTGCATTGTACTTTTATTTTGATAGATTAATCTTGCATATTCATTTAGATTTGCATTGCATGCATACCTTGATTCCATTTATGGATATTGGCATTGTTTCCCTTGTCTTTGATTTGGAATCTCTCATTGTGTGGTTGACTAGCAAGGTCACTAGTTTCATAGCTCTAGCTGAAAGCAAATCTATCAAGTTCCTTGCAACTCCATGCATAGAGAGCTATGAGTCACTTTGTGAGGCAATCTACTAGTTGTTTCATTTATTAGGAACATTAATATTTTGTGGAAGAGATTTTGAGGTGGTAGGAGAAGTATGCTCTTCACCCTTGTGGTGAACCAGAAAATCTTGACCCATCTTAGGATTTTGGAAGCAAGAGAGTAATTGGACCTCTTTTCTCGATGTGTTTGTGTGAAGCTTTGAGATAGGGGAGTATTCTCTTCACCCTTGTGGTGAAACAAAAACCTTGAACCTCATAAGTTGATCAATTTCTTTGTTTAGTTCATTAGGATCCTTTAGCGGGCCTACTCTTGAGCAATCAAGAGGAACGACCCAAGTGGGGACAAGCTAATACCGAGCTATTCCAACCCACTATAAACTCAAGGCTATCAAGGACACAAAACCTTGGTAGACATAACACTTGTCTTCACTTGATGTGAGTAGCTCATGGGATTGCAACCATGGGGAAAGTATTGAGAAAGAATGCTTAAGGTACTCTTGAGGCCGCGAGGTCCTAGTCCTTTATGAGGAGCAAGAGGGGTATTGTGAACGGAAGCCCTTATTAAGAACCATTAGATAGAAGCCACCTTATTTAGCTGCTTAGCTTCTTGGTGCAAGATTGATCCAAGTGGAACAACTTGGATCACCTTAAGATACTCACCATATGTGTTCCTTTGGTTGCATCTTTGGAACTTCCATGACAAAGCCAACATCTATTGTGGGTAACCACTTTGTGTGAGGTGAAGGGACATCAAGTTGTGGGCCAAGTTGATAAGTAATGAGCCTTGAATTTCTAGGATAGATTTTGTTTGAAGTGTCTTTGATTGTGTAATACCAGTGCTAACATTCTTAAACATTCAAACAATCAGTAGTATTCAAAGGGTGTTTTTCTATTTTGATATCACAATTGTTTGTCTTGGCAATGTTGCTTTTGCCCTTGTTTCAAGTCCTTGAAGACATGTTTGATCCCATACTGTTTGCAAACCTATCAATTTACTATTTTCATTGTGCTTAAAATTGAAAAAATCAACCCTCAAACTGAAAATTTTGAACAGACAGTCTCAAAAACTAAGATTTTAAACTTCACTGGTCAAAGAGTTGCACGACACTAAATGACTATCACACTTTGTTTTGAGAATTGTCACACGCCAGTTCGCCCCTGCAAGTCTGTCACCCCGTTTGACGAAAAGTGGCGTGTTGATAGCCTGGAACCTGTCACCTGGCTTAAGGCAAAGTGTCGCCTAGATATAAATTTTTGCCTTTCTTGCCTAGAAAGTGTCACCTGGGCCATTTCTACTGTGTTTTTAGTTTCAGTCAATTTTAGTTGTTGCTAGTCAGATTAGGTCTTGGAGTAGGTTTCTTGCTTTTTTGTTGGAGACCTATTTTGGCTCTAAATCTCTAGTTTTTGCCCTCTAGGAATAGCATCAATTGATTTACAAGGTCACTTGAGAAATAATTGTCAAGTTAGAAGGTTATTCTTCGTAAAATAGTTTATCTCTAGAATTGTTAGCTACATTCTTGGAAAATTTCAGTACTCTTATTGTCCAAATCATTTTCATTTAATCTCAATTTCAATTATATTTCAGCCTAGTCCAACCTCCTGATTCAAAAGTGCAAGGGTAGTCACCCTTTGATTTGAAGCACCTCTTTGACAGTGTTGGTAAAGTCCCTTTTTCTATCTTTTCATTTCATTTTGGACAATAGAGAACTTTGATTATCCTAGTTTGGTGTTGACATTTCAGGAGGTCATCTTATCTTTAAGAATCTCTTTCTTTCATGTTAGTTACAACAAGGTACCAAGTCAATCAAGGGAAGCGACCCCTTATTGTCTTTAGTCAGTTACCACGAGTTAAGACTCTTCAACAACACAAGGGAAAAGAACCCCTTTTCGATCAATCTCCTAAAAGTGAATCTGAGGTTTGTTTTAATCCAAAAGGTAATCCTAGTAAAGTGAGCACCTCTTTAGCACCACTTTCATCAAGTATGGACATGAGTTATACTTTCACTCGACAACAAAGAGAAGCCATGAATCAAACTCTTGAGGATATTTTCCAACGGCATATGAGTACCAGAGTGTATGGTGGTTCTTCTCATGCTAGTCCACCTAGGTCACCCCCCAACAACACAAGGTATTTTGATGCTCACCAACGAGCTGAGGGACATTATAGGAAAACTCACTCAGATTCAGGGTCAGAACATGAGGACCAGAACAACAAGTCTAGTGACCAAAACATCAATGCAGCCAATGCAATAAGGCATTCAAGACAATCTTCTACACTTAAATATACCTCTCGATATGCAAATATGAGATTGAAAAGCATTGAAAAGGAGAAGCAAGCCTATCTAGATGAACAAGCTACCAAAAAGGAGAAATTTAGACAACTAGAGGAAGAGGAACATGCATTATTGAACATAAGAAAAAGAGTCACCCAAGAAGAAGAAGATAGGCTCTATGCACAACAACTCCAAAATCGATTTAATGGGAGGGGTACCAATAGTGGGACCAACTCGCCCCCATCTACCCCTTCACCAAGTCCTAGAAGAAGGTTAAGGATGCCCTTAAGGTCCCCAAGTCCTAGAGGAAGGACTTCAAGATATGATCACCATAGGAGACGGTCACCTCATAAACTTTCAAAACAACCCTCCCAATGAGCACATCATGGTTCACAACATGGAGGAAGTTATGCCAACTTTGATAAAATGGATTTTATGACTATGCAACAAGAACCATCTTTTCAAGCATATGTGGAACAAAACAAGGACCAATTTCTAGAAACTCTCATCAATAAAGGTGCTAAGGTCCCATATAATTTTGATGTCCACCAAAAGATTAAGAAATAGAATCCTTCAACCAATGAGGTGATCATGCAAATGCAAAAGGATATAGAAAGGATGAGGGCTCCTAAGAGCACATTTAATTTGAACTCCATATGTCCCAACCCTATAGACAAAAATGTGGTGATGATTGAATTTCCTAAGAAGGTTGAGTTCCCAACTTATGAAAAATATGATGGCATTGGTGATCCTCATGACCATGTTAGACAATTTTATATAATGAGCTTTACTTTTCATCATGAAGACTCCTATTTAATGAGATTATTCCCAAGGAGTCTAAAGGGTCAAGCTATGGAATGGTTCACCAACCTTACTCCTCCAATGAAGACATTTAAAGAACTTGTCCAAAGATTTGTCCAACATTTTTCTTACAATCTATCTAGGTCAGTCAAAATGCTTGATTTGTGCAAACTCAAACAAAATCAAGGAGAACCTTTTTCTCACCTTATTGCAAAGATGGAGATGGTTATGCTCAAAGTATCCGAGGACAATTCCTAAGGAAGAAAGAATAGACATCATTGTGAGAAATTTAATACCAGAGCTAAGGTATGAGGTCAGGAAGATCCCATTTAATTCTTTTGATACCATGGTAGAAGTGGCATGTTGCATAGAGGATGTCCTAAAAGAACAAGAAATTTTGGCTAAACCAACTAATAACAACAATGGCCAAAACAACAACACTAATGGTAATAAGGACAAAAAGAACCCTTATTGGAACAAGAATAAGCAAGTGGTCAATGATGGAGTTGTTGACTCATCTCAACCTTAGAATGAAGCATTTATTAATCTCTCCAATGCAATCCAAGCCATGAAGCTGCAAACATCTTCAGCACAACAAGAGAAAATACCCAAGTATCAAGCGAGACCCAAAATAGAAAAGAGGCAATTTACCAAACTTGGGGACTCCTATGCAGACATTTTCAAGATGTTAATTGCTCATAATTTGGTGCACCCCCAAGATCCTGCAAAGCACCGCATACCAGATCCTAAGCCTCATTGGTGGGATGAGAAGGCTTTTTGTGTCTTTCACAATGGAATTGGACATGATATAGAAAAAAAATTTAAACTTAAGCATCTTGTCCAAGATCTTATTGAAAGTGGATGATTACAAGTTGATGGTTTAACCACTAATGCAGATCACAAAGCTTTTAAAGAACCCTTGCCCAAATATGAGAAAGGAG
The DNA here is from genome assembly GCA_027943335.1 of Chamaecyparis obtusa. NCBI lineage: Eukaryota > Viridiplantae > Streptophyta > Pinopsida > Cupressales > Cupressaceae > Chamaecyparis > Chamaecyparis obtusa. Next base: position 446,055 of record BSBK01001902.1, read on the forward strand.
AGAATTCTAGCAATAAGAATGGCAAGGCTGCTATTAACTACACCTACACAAATGTAGAGAATGTTATTAACATGCTCAAAGTTGCTGATGATAATGTCAACATGATGAGAGGGAAAGACCCTTATGGATATGATGTGGATTCAACTCCTATGCCTGATGAAGGACCCATTGTAGTCCTAAGAGGTCCTCACTCATGAAGGATGTCTCAACCCCTCAATGCTGTCACTAGGAGTCAGTCTCAAGCTCCCATTGTTATTAGAGGTCCTAGCTCTAGTAAATCTAAGCAGCCCATGTCAAAATGTGCTCTCCCTAAATCTGCCATTGGTCTTGATTCAAACTATAACCTTATTGATCAATTACAACGCACACCAGCACAGATATCTATTTTTGCACTTTTGGAATTGTCCCCCAAGCATAAGCGTGTCCTTGAGGATGCTTTGCGAGTGGCTAATGTCCCTAATGATATAGATGTAGATCAATTCCAAAATATGGTCAACCACTTGGCTAGCCCTCACTACCTTACATTCTCAGAAGAAGATGACAAGTCATTAAGCCACCCACACAATTTGGCCCTTCATATAGAGGTTATGATCCACAAGACCCGTGTGAGGCATGTGTTGATAGATGGGGGTGTTGGGCTTAATATTTGTTCTTTGAGCTTATTGAAGGCCTTGGGTTATTCAAAAGAAGTCATTGATACAAGGAAGAAGATAACTATCAAGGCTTATGATGAAGCAGAACCTAGTTTTAAAGGATTGGTTGTTCTTCCTATCTGAATTGGTCCTATAGAGAAAGATATTTTGTTTTAGATTATTGATGTTGGTCCTTTGGCTTACAATATTTTGTTAGGTAGACCATAGATACATGAGATGAAAGTGGTCCCATCTACTTATCATCAGTGTGTAAAGTTCCCTTACAATGGAATAGAAGTCTGCATACCCGGGGACAGCACACTGTCAGTTAACACAATTTTAGCAGGGTCTCATGTTCCTTTGAATAGGGAGGCTAACACTTTTGATACTACATTTGAACAATGCAAGAATAAATTCAAGACCATAGATCCTCGTATGGGGGATTACAAAATGGATTCATTCACAAAATTGCCAATTTCCCCTAGGTCTTATGGCAAACCTTCTCAAGAAATGAAGCCCTCATCTTCAGCCATGACATTGTTCGATAAGTTTGTAGAATCCTTAGTTTTGATTCAAGAGGAAAAAGAAGAGGTTGTCGTTAGGGACTGGATTTACCGAGAAGAGAAACACCTACATAATGAGAATTTTGCACCTTCCCCTAGAGCTTATGGGAGAGGGTATACATTGGTCAAGAATATGGGTTATCCAGGACATGGTCCCCTTAGTCATAGGTTGGATGCTAAGGCTGAACCTCTTAACCATGCCCTTTTTGGATGAAGGAATAAGTCAATAGTTAGCTTAGGTTTTGAAAATAAGAAACAAAAAAGTGTCCCTATCTCAGCTGCGATGGACAGTGACAATGACACGGACTACACACCTAATCTTTCTAATCAAAAAGACATGTCTGATGATTGGGTGCCTTCAACAAATCTCCTTTGGGGAGATTCAAAAGATTTGATAGCTGATAGTACTCCTATCCTAGCTGTGACGGATAGTGACTATATGAATGCTAGATTGACAATGGAAAGTGTTGCTATCCTAGCTACGACGGATAGTAACAATGCTAGTGTTAGAGAAGGGGAAACTCTTCCCAATCTTGAGGCTTCTACATCACAAGGCCCAAATAATGATTTAGAAACATACTCACATGAGTTTGAATGGGACTCACTTTCAGATGCAATAGTTGATTTGGACATGGATGTTGTCCATACTTATAGTACTCAACCCGATGTGACCAACGAGCCTAGTGTAGGACTAGAGGATTGGACTCCTCAAATTGCCTTAGTGGACGATGCTTCATTTGGTAGGAAAAATCCTAACTCAGGTATCTTAGGAGGGGACTTGATGAATCCTGATTGTATGGTCACCAAAGATAACACCTTCCACATAAACAATGTTGAACTAGTCATTGACTTACCCCTTGTTCACTATGACCTAATTGACTGGTCTCAGCGACATCAAGAGCCTAAACTCCTCACTTTTCAGAATGACTACGAAATTGCCTACTATCTGAATGCTCTTGAACCTATAGTCTCTTCCACCAATGAACCAACAACAAGTATGATGGAGCCTGATATTAAGTACCTCAGTCTAAAAATAAAAGAAAAAGAAAAATAGGTCTGATGGTGAAAACCACTTTGTGGTGGAGTCAGAACCGAAAATAGTAAAAAGAAAAGACATATCCGAGGGTGAAAACCTCTTTGAGGTGCCTAAGGATGGGGTACTTAATAACTTGCCAAGTTACTTCCAAGATAGGTCATCAATTCTTATTGAGCCTATGCAACCAATGAATGTGAATATAGAAGAGGCTCCCCAAATAGGGCACCTAGCTCAATCTCTATCAACTGAAGAAAAAGAAGCATATACAAAGTTTTTGCAAAAGAAGAAAATCAACTTTGCTTGGACATATTCAGATATGCCAAAACTTGACACTAATCTTATTATGAATCATCTATCTATAGCTCCAGGAATAAAACCAAGTAAACAAAAGTTGAGGAAAATGCATCCTCACATAGCTCTCCTTGTTAAGACTGAATTAGAAAAACTCCTCAGTGCAGGATTTATTAGAGCTATCAATTATGTCGAGTGGATCTCAAACATTGTTCTAGTTTCAAATCATGATGGATCCATTCGTGTATGCATAGACTTCAGAGACCTTAACAAAGCATGCCCAAAGGATGACTTTCCACTCCCTAACATAGACATGATAGTGGATATGACTGCGGGCTATGAGATATACTCTTTAATGGATGGTTTTTCTGGTTATAACCAAATAAAAATAGCTCCCGAAGATCAAGAGAAAATAGCTTTCATGTGTGCATGGGGAACCTATTGTTGAAACGTCATGCCATTTGGCCTAAAGAATGCAGAAGCAACATACCAACGAGCTATGACCACAATTTTTCATGATATGATGCATAAGAACATGGAAGATTATGTGGATGATACCTTAGCTAAATCTAGAAAATGGGATACACACCTCAACAATCTGGAAGTAATTCTAGATTGCATGGCACAGTTTCAGCTTAGATTGAATCCAAAAAAGTGTGCATTCAGAGTTGCCTCAGGTAAACTCCTAGGATTCATAATTTCAGCAAAAAGAATAGAGGTTGATCTTGAAAAGGTCCAAGCTATATTAGATATGCCACCTCCAAGAAATGTTAGTCAGATGAGAAGTCTTCAGGGATGACTCCAATCCATAAGGAGGTTTATTTCACAACTTGCAGATAGAGCACAACCATTTAATAAAAGATTGCATAAGGGAGCCACATGTGCTTGGAATGAGCATTGCCAAAAGAGCCTTGATCAAATAAAATAGTATTTGGCTAATCCTCTGATTTTGATGCCACCTATTCCTAGGAAACCATTGATTTTATACATTTCAGCAACATTTTTCCTTGGGGGCATTGTTGCCTCAATTAGATGATACTGGGAAAGAAAGGGCCATTTACTACATTAGTCGTACTCTAGTATCTTATGAGATCAATTATAATAGCATTGAAAAGTCTTGTCTGGCAGTAGTGTTTGCTTCCCAAAAGTTGTGACACTATATACTTGCTCATACTATACATTTAGTTGCAAAAATTTATCCTCTTAAGTACTTGCTTAGTAAGGCTGCCCTCATGAGTAGGCTTGCCAAGTGGATGATGGTTTTATCTGAATTTGACATAGAGTACATTGAAAGAAAGGCCATAAAAGGGCAAGCTATTGCTGACCAATTAGCTGACTTCCCAGTTAAGGATAGTATGCCTATTCAGGTAGAATTCCCAGATGAACACATATTGTATATGACTACCCACACTTGGAAGATGTTCTTTGATGGTTCCCACATGCAAAATGGATCAGCTGCTAGAGTATTATTTGTCTCTCCACATGGGTACAACATTCCAAAATCTTACAAACTTTTATTCCCATGCACAAATAATATTGCCGAATATGAAGCTTTGACCAATGGATTGAAAATGGCTATAGAATGGAACATAACAAAGTTACATGTTTTTGGGGATTCACAGTTAATTATCAACCAAGTCAATGAGGAGTATCAAACCAAGGATGATAAATTGGTACCTTACAAAAAGATGGTTGAATCATTGAGACGTTACTTTACATTTGTGACATTTCAATAGATCCCTAGGACAAAGAACAAAGCTGTAGATGCTATGGCCACATTAGCTTCACTCCTTCAATTGGAACAACATGAATCAAGATTTGAATTCCTGGTGAAAGAGCTACACCATCCCATATTTGACTCATCTGAAAGCCATGTCATTTGTACCCTTGTCACTCATGAGTCTTCCCGATATGGTGCTATCTATTCATATCTCCATGATGGCATCATCCCTGACACATTCAACCATTCTAAACATCAAAACCTTGTCTATAATGCCTCTTGCCACACCCTTATCTCTGGTGATTTATATAGGAGTGGTTTAGATGGGACACTTCTTAGGTGCTTGAAAAAGGAGGAATCGAACCAAGCGTTAGCAGACATCCATGAGGGCATTTGTGGTGGACATTCCAATGGTCTTGCCATGACCTGAAGGTTGCTTAGGGCGGGGTATTACTGGCCCACAATGCAAAAAGATGTAGTAGCTTTCTCTAAGTCTTGTGAGAAATGTCAAAAACATGGAAACCTGATTCATGCTCCAGGAAGGGAGCTAATTCCTTCTATTTCTCATTGGCCATTTCAGTGCTGGGCCTTTGACCTTGTGGGGAAAATTCACCCCAATTCATCAGGTGGGCATAATTTTATCATCACAGCTACTGATTATTTCATGAAATGGGTAGAGGCAGTCCCTCTTTCTATTGCCTCAGGCAAGACTGTCTCACTATTTATCCTAAATCATATCATTTGCCGATTTGGAGTGCCTTCTGAGATTATTACTGATAATGGAGGTCAATTCAAGAACAAGGACCTAAAGCATTTATGCAAAAAGTTTAAAATCAAGAAACATTGGTCCTCCATCTACTTTCCACAGGGAAATGGATAGGCAGAAGCCTCTAATAAAACCATTCTTAAGATTCTTCATAGGACAGTACACAAGAATGGTAGGGATTGGCACTTGCAAATCAATCCAGCATTATGGGCCTATAAAACTAGCATTTGTAAACCTACAGGAGCTACTCCTTTTGTACTTACCTATGGCACTGAAGCAGTATTACCTTTAGAAGTAGAGATCCCATCACTTAGAGTCTCACTCAAAGGTTTGATTACAGATGAGGATTACCGCGCTATGAGGTTACAAGAACTAGAACTTCTAGATGAGAAGCGTAAGGTTTCCTTTGATCACATGAGAGTATATCAGAAGCATATGTCCAAAGCATTCAACAAGAAGGTTCACCCTAGAGAGTTTCAAATAGGAGATCTTGTTTTGAGAGAAAATCTTAAGAATCAACAGAACAAAGAACAAAAGGGAAAGTTTGAACCTAATTGGCTTGGACCATATGTCATTACTGCGGCTTTTGGTACAGGTGCATATTTACTATCAGATGAAGATGGAGAATAGCTCCCTGAGCCCATCAACATTTTGCACCTAAAGAAGTTCTATCCTTGATACCCATTTCTGTCTGGGGGCATCCTTTGTACATATTTTATGATCCTGAAAAAATACCAAAATAATTCATATATGATGCTGAAAAAATCCTAAAAAGCATATACAATCCTGAAAAAATACAAAAATACAAAAAAAAAAAAATCAAAAAAATTCAAAAATTCAAAAAAGAAATAGAAAAAGTGCCTTGGTTAAAACCTAGAAACAGGCGCCTTGGTAGCAAAAATACAAAAAAATTAAAAAATCAAAAAATCTCCAAGTGGTGAAAACCTGGAAACAGGTGCTACTTGAGGCCTTTGCACTCCTATTTGTTAGCATGCATCCTTGACACTAAACCTTTCTCCATCATGCCTTGACCTTATTTGACTTGGTCTGGATTTGGTCTTTGTCTTTGTCTAGGGGGCATACCTGTTAGCCCAGGTCCTTTAGGTGCATTTGTCTCTTGGGGCATTTCACAAACAGGTGTTTTTCAACACTACCCTTGCATCAAGTGTTTCTTAACACTTATTAGGTGTCTTACCCTACAGTCTAGTATGATGCGATATTGCTCATTTGTAGATGCGATACTCAGAGTTTGACTCTATGACCAACACACACACTTTACTCGTTGAGATATGTTGACTTTATTTTTCTTTGTGTGCTGTCTATGAGGATTTCTTTGATGAGTGGTCTCTCCCTGAGAAGTTTTTGATGATGCATAGCTAGAAGACTGAGGGACTGAGAACATGTTTTATTTCTTTATTTGCTTGTCGGTATATTTTGTTAGTCCTAACTGTCATGAGCATTTTTGCTGGTCCTACTTGACACTATGGATTGACAAGGTATTATCCTTGATTGTTTTATGTGAGTGCATACTTATAGTCATCTTGACTTTCTTGTGTCTCGATGTGAGTATAATCTTACCATATCAAATTTAGGTAATCTCACTGCATTAGTCATCTTGACCTACATGTCTTAGGTGCCTAGGTGGGATTTCCACATTCCTATCTGATATAGATCATATTCAGATCCACATAGTTATACTAGTGTGCATTGTATGATCTTACGGCACTACCTAATTTTCGATGATGATAATTAGATGTCTATAAGCATTGTGACCTTGCAAGTCAACCACTTTCATAGTAGCTTGCATTTCTAGGTTCATGTTAGTTTAGTTTTGCATTTTTGCATATGGAGAGAGCTCTCCTTTTTCATCTTACGTGGACCTGTCGGTCAACTGCGCTCACCTTTCCTTTTCTCGATCTTGTCTTTCACTTCTTATTTTTCACATCATGACCTATTCCTGTCATCACAAGGGGTTAATCATATCATCATATCTATATCAAAACTATCATTTTTAAGAAACATGAGTCTACATCATACACATGAGAATCAAACATACATCTATGAGAGAGAACATACATGAGCATATATATAAACATTTCGAGCAAAATGACAAGACAATGTACAAACTGATACACCCATCGTAAGTGAGACAAATACACATGATATATTGAACATCCAGTAATCTCATATATAAATCAATATCATGATATAATATACAATATGAGATCCCCAAAAATATGGATCAAAAGTCTCAGGATATGTCCAAAACATCTAACAACCTAAACCCTAAACCTAGGACTCGCTAGCACCCTTATAAGGAGCTCATGGTGGTGGAGGGGGCATTGTTCTCCTATCAGGTACCATATCTGATGCTCCTACCCTCTATGAGTATGACAGTGCTCTCTAACCCTCTAGAATAGCTTGGAGGTAGAGTCTGTGATAATATGCAGCTCTCGCTGTCTCCCATCAGATCTCTAAGGCATTTGCTTGTGCCACCACCTCGCGACATGCTATTTCTACCCTAAGATTGGCTATCTACTGATCTCTCTCCATCCTTGAATCCAATAGCTACTGATCCCTCACTGATATCATGATCTAGAGCTACTGCATCTCTACCTCCAGAGCCTATATCCAAGCTCTCAGATCCTCTCCTCCTGCAGGCAGATCTTGCTTGGCCTCTGCCTGTTGGTGAGCTGGTCTCACCTCATCCTCCAAAGTAGCTGATCTCCGTCCCCATGACCATTTCTGACCACCTGATCTAGATCCCTCCCCTCTCTCCATCCCTCTCCCTCTCCCTCTCCCTCCATCTCCTCTATCTCCTCCATCCCCTCCATCTCCTCCATCACCCCCGTCATCCCCCTCATCCCCCTGTGCCGTTAGTGGCTGTGCATCTGGGACTATAAATCTAGTTAATGGATTCCTATGCCTCTTTTCCCTATACGCTACATCTACACCTACATCTGCCATATCTGGTAGGTACTCCCATGGCTCCTGGCATATAGTAGCTATATCCTATACTACCTGCTGGTAGTCTAGCATTGGCAGCCAACCCTGTCCATCCTCATCTTGAAATCATGCATGTGTCATGGTCTTTGTGGACACCCTCTGCTAGTGTCTGAACTACCTCCAGATTCACGTAATCACAAATCTCTCCACAATGTCTGGGTGACAGCCTATCAGTGGATGACTACACAGCATGTAATCCAACTCCCAATTGTCACCCCACTGCTCACATGACCTGTATGGTCTCCATGTGAATGAGACAAGCTCATCCAGTACCATGCGATAGTAAGAAACATCCCTGCTATGTGTATGTGGGATGAACCCTGTATACCTATATATATAGGGATACCTGCACTCCCTAGGCTATACTCATGGATGCACTACTACAATATGCTCCCACGCCCATATCTGAGTGAGTATAGCCCCGCACGCCCAAGTCCTACCATCTTTATAAACAATCTCATGAAGCTCATAATACATATCGGCTAAGATAGCCAGGCCCCATGCCATCCATCATGGCCGTGCCACCAGGTCTACTAGTAATCTCCCCCATCCAAGTGGGAAGCCCTTCTGACTCCTGTCAGGGACAAGGGCCTGTCTAATAAATGATGCCATAATACATGGCACCGGGAAGTCTCTACCAAAGTCATCCATCAACCTATCCCAACTGATGTGTCGATCTAGGATGGTGACATCCTGGAACATCCCTTGGATAATCTGTTGACCTGTCGTCACATCCTGACCATAGTATACCTGTGCCAACAAACAATCATGTCAGTTTCTATCATATGGAAACTTTACAACTATGCTTATCTATAAACATGATTATACTTACAGGCTCTCCATGGCATGAAACCCATAGGATCCGATAGACATCCTCTAATGTGATAGATGCCTCTCCCGTCAGTAGATGAAAGGTGTGGTGCTCACTATGCCATCTCTCGGCAAGAGCAGTCAACAATCCATGATCAGCTTGGATGTGAGGAAACTGCAGTAGATAGTGGAATCCCATAGCTCTGATATCGGCCTTGCCCGGATCATCCAGATCTCAGACAAATAGCAATCCTGTCACGTGGGGCACTCTAATTTGGAGAGCAAGGAAGACCTCATGTACATGATGAAACCATACCAGATGTCAGAACATATCATGAAGGATGTATCAGTACAAAGTATCTTAAAAATCAAACATTGTCAGGACCCATGTCATTTTAGCTCAAAAAAATGTTAAAACATGTCAAAATTTTATCCTAGATGACACTATTTTTTGACTAAGTGTGCGACACTTTCTCTTAAGCAGTGCGACATTCTTTGTTCGAGCGACACTTCACATAGTGGCATGCGACATTTTTTCCTATGTCGTATGACACTGGTTTCCATGTTCGCGCGACACTATTTTGACCCACGAAGTGTCGGATGACATTTCCCTTCAAAGAGCGTGACACTTGTAAAGTGTCACGCAACTTGTCACCCTAGTCTAAAATTCAAAAAATTTAGAAAAAACATGTTTCAATAAATTAAATGTTCATTAAATGCTCAAATAGTGGCAAGGTTTTGAAAACATACCAGGGCACCATAATGCAGAGGATGGTTGTGCAACTGGGCATGCTCGAATCGATGTCTATGGATGAGAACTCCTGCTTGCTGGGCCATCTTCTCTCTCTAAGCTCTTAAGATTCTCAAATTACTAAAGGACGAATGATTTTGAAAATGACATTTTCACCCCTTATATAGCATTTTGACTTTTTGACCTATTTTCAGAACACCTCAGAATTGCGCAAAAATTGCACCCCTAGCTAATTTCGATATCTTGGATCCATTTTCAGACTCGAAATCAAAATCCAAGGTCATCTTGATAGTCAAAATCATGTTTCAAATTTTTTTCTCTTTCTTCTGTGCAGTTGACTGACCTTTTGAGGCATAATTCTTTGATCTTCACTGGAATTTCTTCATTTCCATGTCTTTCAAACTTCTAGTCTTTCATTCACCCCCTTTGATTCATCTCTCTTTTATCCTATATCTTTCTTGGTCAAACCTAGTCAACCTGGGGCATGTTTTCACTGCTTAATGGTTATCCTGTTGTCATTTATCTTTGATTATGATTTCATTATGATTTGATCAAATTTTTATCAATTTATTGTCTCTCCTCTACCTAATTTTGATTTTGATTCTGAGGGGGTAGTATCTATGGGATTCTCATCCCCGATTCCTTGATTTTCCTGATTCAAACATCTTTTGTGAGCTTTTGCTCAAATTTGAAATTCTTATCTCTTACTTTGAATGTGATCCCGAATCGACCTCATGTTCAAAGACCTTTGTTTATGTTTTGTCCAGATGTAATCCCAAATCGATCTCACATCTGAGTTTTTTGTGATCCCAAATCGATCTCACATTACAACTTCATTCTTTGACTACATGTGTTCCTAGATCGATCACACATTAGTCAAAGAGGGGCAAATGTATGCACCCAAAAATGGTCGCCTAGAATTTGGGCCCCATTTATTCGATTTATTTATTTCTGAATCAGTTTTATCAATAATCAACATTTTATCAATTATATTAATATCCTTGATCAAATCATTTTCATCATTTTCGATTATTTGTCTTGGGCTAACCATTTTATTCTAAAGTCTTTATTTATTCAAAAGGAATATTTCCTCCCCTTTTAATTAAAAAAAAGCCCCCACTTTTCATCTTATCCTAAGTTGCACAAATAAAGCATTACTCTTATTTTATAAAAAGAGAAAAGTACTTTTTGTCTCATATGGACATAAAGTCAACTCTTATTTTTCTATTGGAGGATACTTGTGCACATGGATTGCTCCTCTCTCAAGCTCCACCATTGATTAAGTCTTTTGCCTCTTAATCTCCTTGGTCCATTCTTTTTCATTTCCTATAAAAGAAGAGCTCTCTTCCTCATTTGGATATCCATATCTTTCATGCTAATGTTATGCTGCAGGTTTTCTAGGTCATTTGGAGCTTTCTTTGAAGACATTCTACATCCAAGCTTTGAAGACTTGCTTTCATTGTTGCATTACATTCTAGTTTCATATTTTCTTTATTAGTTGCATTGTCATGGCATATTAGCTTAGATTTATTTTTATAGATTAGCTTCACATAGCTTAATTAGGGGAATTATAATCCATTCCTATTTCATTTCATAGTTGCATTGTACTTTTATTTTGATAGATTAATCTTGATATTCATTTAGATTTGCATTGCATTGCATACCTTGATTCCATTTGGGGATATTGGCATTGTTGCCCTTGTCTTCATTTTGAATTTCTCATTGTGTGGTTGACTAGCAAGGTCACTAGTTTCATAGCTCTAGCTGAGAGCAATTTTACAAATCTTGCAACTCCATGCATAGAGAGCTATGGATCAATTTGTGAGGGCTCATTGTTGAGCAACCTTGCATGTAAGGATTCATAGAAGTGTGGTCATATTTTTACCATACACTAAGAACTCTCATTACATGATTTATTATTGTAAGCTCCCTCTGACTTATGCATCTAGAAAATGAAACTACAACCTATTGGGATTGAGACAAACCTTATAAAACAACAAAAGCTAAGAAGGATCACGTGCCAACATCTATTGGAGGACCTTGTATTCATGAGAAATAAATGTATTCAACAGATGTTGGCAAGCGATCCTTCTTAGCTATTGTTGTTTTATAAGGTTTGTCTCAATCCCAATAGGTTGCAGTTTCATTTTCTAGATGTGTAAGTTAGAGGGGGCTTACAATAATAAATCATGTAATGAGGGGGCTTAGAACACTAGTATATGCAAATTTCATTATTTAATAATAAAAGTCTATTAAAATATTTTCAATTGCCTCATTTAACTTGAGGTTCATCCTATATTATTTTGGTCTTTATGGCCCTCCTCCGCTCTCTAAATTTATTCCTTATCTATGGTTTTTGGATCCCGCAGTGTCAACTTGGAATTGGAGGAGCAGAAGTTTCTCTCCAACGTCTAGGTATACAACTCAATTATGTTGTCTCAAAAAAATTGTGACCATGATGCCTACAATTATGTTTCTTAGCTATTGTGAAATCTACATTTATGTTTCTCAAATGTCGTGTTTATGTGCATGTTTTTTATGTGTTTGGGAAGACACCTCTCTAGCCTAGGCCTAGATCCTTTAGAAATTAGCTTCATAATAATGTAGATGACAGATGAGAAATTAGCTTCCCAAGAAAAATCCCCTAAATGAACTTTGTGTACCCCCATTCATGTGCCCTCTGTGCGTACACAAATGATATATTTGAAACAACAAGGGTAAGGCTAAATTTACCCTTGTTGTTTCAAATAAATTATTTAGGTACGCGTAGAAGGCACAGGAATTGGGGTACACAGTTCATTTACGAGATTTTTCTTGGGAAGCTAATTTCTCATCTCTAATCTACTTCATTTATTATCAAGTTAATTGTCGAAGGATCCAAGCCTAGGCTAGAAAGATGTCTTCCCATTCTGTTTAAGCCATATTCCTTGTTCTTGTCAAACTTCCTTGGTATGGTAGGCCTGCTCTCTATAGTAATCTTCTTCAATCTATGTTCAATGATAAGCATCTTCTTCTTCTTCCTAATTGCAGCCAGAGCTTCCTTTTCATTAGGATTCAACTCCACTTCCCCTATCTCATCATCCTCGTCCACTCATCCCGATTGATTGATCTCTCAAGGACCTTCTACTTAGTATATTTTGGCAATCCCATCTCATCATCCTCATCACCCTTAGCTACCATCCAAAGCCCTTCTTCCCTCTCTAGTTCTTCAAGCCTCTGCAAGATGTCTGGATAATGTCTAGTTTATATAAATAAATACTCACTATTTGGATAATGTCTAGCTTTGGATAATTTACCAATTCTGGGCTTGGGCCTTTGATCTTTGAGAACTTTACATAATTTTGGCATTCTAGACTTGGGCCTTTGATCTTCGAGCACTTTATATAAATACTCACTATTTGAATAATGTCTAGTCTAATTAAATTAAAATTAAATTATCTTTATTCCTAAGATAAACTAAGTAGCCTTCTTATATGTTATTTCAAATCTTCCTTGATGCTAGCAGTTGGTGCAGGAGCACCAAGGTCAAAGGTAGGAGTCATGAAGAGCACCAAGGTCACTAATGGATCCTTAGGTGTAGTTGAAATTACCAAATGGCCTTCAAAGGTCAAGGAACAAATGGAATAACCAAGAAAACACTATACGTTAAATCATTTGATTGATAGTAGATTGGGGCTCACCTGAGCCATAAACATGAAGAATTATTCTAAAAAAATATGTAAACCATATATATGCACACTTGAGGCAAAGAGAAGTTACGTCATATCCATATTAAAATATTAGTTACAATATGAAAATACTAAACTGACTAATTCTTCAGTTCATCTCTGCATATGGTCACAACAAAGATATGCGATTACAATATAGAGAAGGCATCATAAAAATATAATTTTAGAATTTTACCTAGCCTAACATGTTTTTCACTCAAATCCTTCATCACGGATAAGTGGAGATGGGTGGATAGATGTAGATGAGTTTTCATCGACCCAATTAAAGTATCTACAGCCATTATTTCCCTATGATACCCAATCTACATTAGTTCTTATAATATAATGAATAGTATTTACATTAGAAACATTAAATATATACACATTAGAAACCTTTTTTCTATTTGGGTAACACCAAAATTGTCATCCAGGGTTGCTCTGTGTCTGTGAAGTCTTCAACACACACTGCCCACCACCACATTGACAATTTGGCACATTGACAAGAGCCATCGAACCTATATCAATAATGCACCACACCATCGTTACTACATTTATTACATAAATATTATAACATATAATCATATGATTATAATAATCATACATTCACCACTATTGTTCTATTGTAGATTCAATTACTTAAAAAATGTTTGCAATCAATGGTTCGAACAAAGATGTCATTCTAGGGCAGCATGGATAATTTAACTATACCTGAGCTAGAATTAGTCAACTTCAATACTTTCAAAACTAAATATGAAATAGGGATATAAACAAGAACTATCCACACGGGTTATAGAGACTAAAACCTTGCCATTGATCCATACGGGTATAACACAAAATGTTACCACAATTTAGAAAACCTGAATGATATTATACCACTGTTTACTTCAAAACTAACATGGGTGTTGAAACCAAATAGAGATTTTATCAAGATAACGGTTGTTGAAATAGATTTACATAAACTAATTAACTCAAAACACAAACCCTTTTTTGAATAATTTAATTTTAACTTTGGTTGTGTTAAAGGAACTATGTTGACTTTATTTTGTAGTTGTCTAACATGAGAGTTTGTAGATTAATAGGAGTTCACATTTTTATGGGAACATATCATTCAATTAAGCATTAATGCCCATCTATATCTAGTGAGATGAACATAACCCATGTACCTCATGTGAGTGTGCTTGGATTAGACTAGACATTATCCAACTACTTGTAAGGGTTGTCACTGTTATTAATTAGTGTAAAAGGAGGACTGATTGTGTGTTATAGCACTTTATATAAATACTCACTATTTGGATAATGTCTAGTCTAATGAAAAATAGTGTATATAAAGTATCCAAGCACACTGGCATGAGGTACATGAGTTATGTGCATCTCACTAGTTATAGATGGGCAACTATGGCACACTATTATATGTGAACTCCTATTAATCTACAAACTCTCATGTTAAACAACTACAAAATAAAGTCAACATAGTTCTATTAACACAACCAAAGTTAAAATTAAATTATCTCTATCCCTAAGATAAACTAAGTAGCCTTCATATATTTTATGTCAAACTACTATTAAACTGACTATACCCTAGATGTTTAATAAAGAATAAAACCCAAATTACTGTACCCTAGATGCTGACCATAAAACCAATATCCTTCACCATATAAAGTTTTATTATGCAAAATCACTGCACATAATTTCAAAGGTGACATGTGTTGAATGCCTAAGCTATCACCATATTTGCTACTAAGATAGTTTAATCGTTGATTTTTCCATTCCTTACTTCTCATTTAAAAGAATGGCATAATGGTAGTGGTATATAGTATTATATAAGAGAAGTATGAAATAGCATTTGGGCAATTACAATAGTTCCTACAACTGTAATGAATGCTATCATCATTGATGACATATTCTAGTGACCCTTAAACCAGGCTATCCAAGCAATCTAAGAATGTTCTTCCACTTCACTGTCTACCCTGCATTCAAGAACATTTGAAACACATAACATAATGATAATCCATCCTTCACAACTCCCTTCCATTCATGTAAAACATTAAATACTATCTCATTACCCTGTCCTCATGGTATTTCATTGGTGCACTATGCAGGAACAGTCATTGTTGGTTGTGTTTCAACACACCAACTTCCTCTACACCCTTAGACACTCATGAATGGATTCAACTTGATAAAAAACAACCATTCTAACATACTCATTATGCACAAAAAGGAAACAATCTTAAATCCAATCTTTGCATCTATCTAATCTGACTAGTGTATACCCTGACTGTATAGGGACAGTCACTTCTAGAGGACCCAAAAATGCTTTCAAACCTGCACAAAACTAATCATAACTCCAATGACTTGCAAAACCATACCCTAGCAATCATTTGGATCCATATCAACCATAAAAATAAATGTTTTTCAATAGAATAGTCAGACTGTACCCTCATGACTAGTGACTTACAGATTCCCAATGAATTTATGTTTTCATTACTTGAAAATAGTTTACATTCATTACTGTTGTGTGAATCCATCACACTTTGTTTTAATCAGTGGAAGGAATTCCAGTTTAATTCATGTTATAATTTATCTATATAAATAGAAATATCAATGGTAAGGTAAATTACTTTTAGTCTCATCCTCCAACTTTTGAGATCAAAAAAGAAAGGTTTAGTTTGTTATATTATATACTATGAACTCTGTTGTATTATATATGGCAGATCAATGTGCATGGTAATATTCTCTTATAGTCCTTTAGTATGATTATTTTCTTATGCCTTGTGTCAGTAAGGTAAGTGTTCAAGGAGATCAGGACTTAAATAGGACAGTGGAATAAGTTGTAATCTGATCTATATGTGACAAGATACCAATTCAGTAATTATGGATTATATCCATCTAGAATCTCAAACTTAATACTGGTCAAATTATGTTATATAAAGAAATGTCCAAGAGGACTATCTATATTCAATATGCGTTTGTGTGTGTGTGTGTGTGTGTGTGTGTGTATCCCTCACTATTTATTGGATTCTTACAACACTATTATCTCAGCCTGATCCTAATATGGCTAAGATGAATTAAGATTCCAATGCAATGATTCTTCCTACTTATCAAGAGTTACCAGCTACCAGCTAATATTTTCATGATAGTACGGACATTCCTCTAATAAGGTGGTTGGGTCATAATATTTGATGTTACTCCCCTTTCTTAAATCTATCTTCAATTGTTGACTGTGTTTATCTATCCATTGTTTTAATAGTTCCCATTTCTTTTTATGGCTGACTATATATCTTAGTCATTTAACTCTCATGTTCTTTTCCTTCCCGTTGGATTATATGCAATGTGTACATACTATACATGCACATGTAGAGACTTTGCAATTATTGATCCATGTGATCTTTTAGGTACTGACAAAGTGCATTTTATTGGATTTGTAGCATCATTGACATTGAGCTTGGGAGTTTATGGTACATCTCAGTTGGTGCTTCCACCAAACTATTCCCATCTAATAGAAGCTAGCCCCATTTTTGTTAAGGAGATTCAGGTAATTTAACTTCCAATTGTTTTCACATTTAATGTACCAAGTCCCACCATACAAAATCCCATTCAATCCTAAACTTGAAATTGAAATCCCCATAAGGACGAGTGCAATAAAAAAGTTATATTTTCACTTTTATTGCCCAATATAACTTCAACATTATTTAATGAGATGTAATATGAATTTTTTTAATGAATTTAGACATGTTTTCATATCTCAAGTTGGCTGATCTTTTTTTGAAATTTTTGGTGTCTGGAAAAAGTTAAGCTTGAAAGCATGGTAATAAAAACTTGTCATTTTTTAGTTAGGAGGTGGTAGGCTTAGAATAGTAATTAAACTTACTCATTTTTAGGTAACAGATGATGAGCAACAGGGTAGTCCTATGCTATATGGTTTCTCAAACAAGCCAAAAATTGATGTGGAAAGGAACTGGAGCTTGAAGCACTCTCATGTATATCAATCTTGATTATCATAAGGTTCATTTTAGTTCTTTTTTTTGCATGATCTTGGATCTTATCTTCATTTCTAATCTCCTTAGAACATATAAATTGAATACAAATGGTGTCGTAGAGACCACATATTCTATATAAAGGACACTCAATGGTAAAAAATACTGATATGTTATCCATGAATCAATGAGTAAAGTAATTATAACCCATCCTAATGTTATCTTGATTACGGCTTATGACAGTCCACCCCTCCCAAATTTTCTTGTCCTCAAGCAACTATTAAATGATCATATCTAGACCTATTTATAGTACTTTTCCCATCGATTGATATTACCATATATGTTTTGTCCCTTATTATGATCCGCTAGTAAAGACTTGGTGAAGGATAAGACAAGTTTCAGTCATCATCTAAAACAATTATAAATATTTCATACTCAATGAAAATAGTTGGTTGATATGGTTATAGTAAGTTCTATTTTAGAAGGAGAAGAGTATTGTACAGGAAACCTCATGTGTGTACGATGGAACAGTGAATAATCAAAGAAATTTCCTTTGTCTGCAATTTTGATTTGAGTTTTGCATTTCTTTGTTATGTGATCTTTGTAGAAGTTTTGGAAGATGAATTAGGAGATATCTTTGATTAATTTTAGATCCTTGATAAATCAATTACATTTTGTTTTGAATTTTTAACTGCTTGGTAACAAGACACAGGCTAGAAAACTAGACTGATTCTGGGTGACAGTCTGAGTTTCCTTTAAAGATGCTAACATCCCATGAATTCTAAGGGCCCAAACTTCATGGGATGCATGAATCTAACATGTAAAATATGATTTTAACCTTTTAATTGCAAAGAACAGTGCAGCATTAGTTGACTATCACGAAACAGTGAAGGTTTTCTTGAAGAAATTAGTGGGTACAGTGCAGTAGTAGCAATTTGGTTTGAAGGAAGGATATATATTATGATTTGGATCATCTTATAATGATCATCTAGTGGTGAAACAACCATTTTTTGGACCTAGAACTAATCGAGAATAGAAGCTTCAAGAAACCCTTGGATTGAGGGTTTAGGAGTGATAAAATTGGGGTTTTAGGGGTTCTCAGAGGACTGAGCCCTATTCCTTTGAGTTCTATTCATTTTTAGTCATTATACGACACTACTAATAGTTTTTAGTGATAAGGGTAAAGGGAGAATTCTAATGCTTTGTTAATTGATGGTTTTTTTATGCTAATTAGGGGTCACTGTGTGGTGACAGTCATCACTAGTCCAAAGAATTCCATAGTAGGTTTTAGATATGTTTTAGTACTTGGAAAAGGGTGTTTGTAAATACTTTTACCTTGCCAAGTGTTTTGGGAAAAAGTGAAGTTATTTGAGTTTTAAACCAGTGAGTAGATAGAGGGTCCACGATGCCACAAGTCTAACTCCTTGGCTATTTATGAGCAGAGAAAGGGATAGTAAGAAAGATACCACAATAGTATTTATAGGGCATAAGTATAGCAATAAACATAGCATAGACACCATGGAAAACTCATGAGCTAACTGGTAATCAGCACTAGGAGTGTCGAAAGCAATGAGCAAATACTACTTGTTCACTGTATTGCATACTTGTTCGCTATGATAACACGAATACAAAGAACATGATCAATATTGAAGGATCTGTAGAAATCATAAACCTAACACTAGTACATTTATAGTGTAACATGATGTGGTGATTCATAAATTTAGGGTTTTGCAAGTTCATCTCTGAATCAAATGTATATAAAAAATGTGCCAGAAAATACACAATACATGATGCCCTGGCACATTGCTCACGAGCCCTAAGTAGGTAACCAACAAGTACCAATAGCGTAGATGCATAAAACAATGCCAGACAAATGCAAAGGAAATCCTTACAAGTGGTCCTCCTTTTACACCAAATCACAGTGGCAACCCTCGCAGGTAGGCGGTCCTCCTAAAACTCTCACCAAATAATAGTTCAAACAATCGCAGGCTCTAGCTCCTTCGCGTGCTCAAGTTAAAACCAAATATTGAAATGAGATACGAAATGTTTTTCTTTTTAAAGTTATTCCTGTGTTGGTCAAAATTTTGACCTACATGGTATTGATCAAAATTTCAACTAACACGAGCATGGATTTAAAAAAAAGCAAGTTTTCCTTCTATAATCCAACCAACCTAAACCTTTTTAATTGATGGTCAAAAATTTTGGTATAAAAATGAGATCAAATGTAGTAGTATGTCATTCAATGAATGTACATTGTTATCCTATCAACCCCATAATGAATGCTAGTTGAATGTTAACTCTTAGTCTTAAATCCTCTAACAAGGTCACACCTAAAAGTGTGTTTGTAACCTTTAATAGGGTCAGCTCTTCACCGAGCTCACTTCAGAAGAGTGAAAATTATTTTGGGTTACCAGTCCCAAGTGGTTTTTCCCTTAACAGGGTTTCCACATTAAATCATTGTGTTATGTGTTTCTATGATGATTGCTTTATTGTCATACTTTACATACTGCATATTGATTTGATCAGTAATTAATTTGAGTTAATTAACTGGTAATCGGTATAGGCATAGACAGTTTAAGAGTTTTCGTTACCGAGCTGCAGAATTTGTTCAAATTGTTTTTAAAGTTACATCTTAAGATTTGGGACTATAGGATAACTGATCTAACTGATTCAACCCCCCTCTCAGTTATTCTAACAATTGGTATCAAAGCATTGGTTGCTTGGAATAGAGTTTTAAGGACTTCAGCAGAAAGATCACAAGATGTATAAGAGGGAGGTGTCGAAGCTGAACAAGGACAACTTTACTATATGGAAAAATCAAATGAAAATTCATATATTTGGAATAGGAGATTCTACCTTACATCTACTTGAAAATGGATACTTATTGTAATACCCCAAAATTGGCATCTTACGATCCTAACCAATTTTGGTGCATTTAGTCTCATTTCTTCAAATTTCTACATCATCAAAGTCCTATTGTACTAGGCAAATTTTGTCTCCTAATTGACTTTACTTGACCTAAGTGTCATATGTAGAAAACCTCAAATTTGCATTAATCACATGCCATATTTAATTCTTAAATATCGACATTTATTGGCTAAATAAACCCTATGATTGATTAATTTAATTACAAAGTCCTAGAACTCTAATTAAATTAATTCCACCCCTTTTAGCTAATACACATCAAGAGGAATTAAATGATATTTAGTTCTTTAAATGAAATATCCTCATTTGAATTTAATTATTCAAGTAATTGGAAAAGTCACCCATGTGGCCATATTTTATTTATTTAATTAAATAATCTCTCCAAATTGTTTCAACTCCCACCAAGGAGACGAAGGGTCGACCATTTCTTTGCAAGAAACTCTTCAATCTCCACCCAGGCTTTTCTATAATAGAACCCTCTCATTCCTCATTTGAGGAGGCAATTTTAGAGTAACAAATCACTGGCAAATTATTGTCTAACTTTTTCTTGCATTCTCAAGTTATAATCATCTTGCATATTAGAGTAATTTCCATTCTTAGATTATTAATGATGCATTTCATTCTTAATTTAGTTTTCTTACAATGTTTTTAGATTAATGCTCATTTTCTTACAAGCTTTTTAGATTAATCTTGTACTATCCTTCTAGCTTAATTTCAATTTCAATCATCTCCTAGCATTAAATCCTTCATTTTAGAGCTTGGTCTATGGTTGTTGGACTCTCAATTCTGAGAGTTATTCAAAACCCCACCTAAATAGGAGGCAGCGGGTCAATTCATATAGGCGTGCAAAATGAGTAATTTGATATTCATTTTCATACGTAGCTAATGAGTAATGACTATGTTGAAGTCTATGGCTGAATAAGAGGTCCACATTCAATTATAAACATTTTGGCGCCCACCATGGGGCAGAAAATTCATTTTTGGCCTCGTTCTCAGATTTTTTTTCTATCAAAATTTCATACTTTGTCTGTACAGTCATACGTCCCTAGAATAGAATCTCGCACGAAGATTCCCACTGTGTCACGTGAAGTTTTTCTAGCTCTAGCATTTTCTCATGTGAAAAAGGTGTTTTCTCAAGCGGGACTGTGCATTCTCTCACATGAAACCTGACATCAGAGTGTTAAAAAATTTTAGTTTCTATACTTTAATATTGTTGTTTTCTGACAATTCCTATTTGCTGTGATTTTTCATATCTCTATTTTTCTGATACAGCATAATAGTGGGCTAAAAGACATTTGACAAAGACCTCAAAACATGCATACTTACTGATGGTTTGCTTGCAGGATGTTTGATGAAGCTATTTTAAAAACATTATGTCTGTTTAATGCTTTATTCACATAGTTTAATTAGGGCCTTGTGAAGATTTATTAAGGGTCTTGATAGCAAAATAGGGTAATAGGCTCTTCATTATATGGAAGTGATGCCCATGGATGAATCTGAGAACCAGACATTGCTAGCATGATAGATACCTAGGGAAGCAAGGAAAGGTAACAAATCTTTAGCACATCCATTTGTTAGGGGATTATGCTCTTCTCTCTTTGAGAGAACCAGAAACCCAAAAGCTTTTGGATTGGTTGAAGAGGAGTTAGCTCGGTGATAGACATGTCTGGTGTGTTTGGGTAAGGTGAAGAGGTAGATGATCATTCTCTTCTCTCTTTGAGAGAATCAAAAACTCTGACCCTTGAATCCAAGCCAATTTTGTGTCGCCTTTAGAGGGCCTGTCAAAAATTGAACCTCTGAGAATGACCCAAGTGAGTACACACCTTTTTTCGGTGATTCCACCTCACTATAATAAAGTATCTTTGTTGAGTCTAAAGACTCCAAAGCCATGTTAACTTCTTTCTCTTGATCTATGACTATCATCTTGAGAAAGCTATGTCTATTGTACTGAGCGATGCCGCTCCTATCCCTGCTTGTGGGGGTGTACAACTTTTAGGTGTCAGTGTAGTTGAGAGGCCCTAGCCCTATATTGGGGGCATCAAAGGTTAGTGTGAATAGAATCCTATTAAACACTCTCTTAGTTAGTTGCCTACTCGGTTCACCTCTGAAAGGAGACATAATCTTTACACAGAGAGGGGGAAGAATCTCTCCCCTAGATTCTCACCATAGGCATGCACCTGGATGTTTGAAGGTGGTATATGACACTAGCCCTTTCTTCAAGGGTATCCTTTGAACATATATTATTGAGTCCTTGGAAACACCAAAAACATGGGTGCCCTCTAGGGCGTGACACAATTGTGTGAGGTGAACGCATGCACATAAGTTGAGGCACAAATTTAGTCTTCTCTACCATATTTTTCTGTAGGGATAACTGAGTGTTTGTTTTGAGTCTCAAACTATACAACATGATCAAACTTGTCAAGACTCCCATGATTTTTTCAGGATACTTTATCCTCAGTGGAATTGTTTTCGACTACTAATTGCTTCACTATTGCTTGTTAAGTCCAACCTCTATGCTTGTAAATGATTGATTTAAACATTCAAACTAAGATTTCTTGATTCAAACTATCCTAAATCACTCTAAAAACTAGAAATTCTGCTAGAGAATAGTTTATGTTATGTCTCAAAATCTGATTCTGTCTCAAAAACTATGTCAAACTATCAAGCTTTGGTCTTTTCCTGTATGAGATTTCATCCTCCTGTGCATTTCCTTGTGCAAGATAGCACATCTTCATGTGCAGCCTAGTGTTTCCTCACATGAGATAGCACTCCTTCACATGAGACTGTACCATGATTTTCAAAACAATGAGCTATTTCCTGTCAGTTGGTCAATTTTTTGCCTGATCTGGTTTTTGTCTGGGGTCTGTCTGCCTTTTCTCCTATTGTCTACTACCTGAAACTAGATGTCTCAGGCTAAGAACTGAATGATTACTGCTTAAACTCATGTTGTCTCTCCATTGTTTGTCCTTTCCTACTGTGCTCTTGTACCTTGTGATGCGATAGTCACAACTTGGTTGTTCTAGCCTTACTCTCAATGATTCGTGTCGGGTGCATCTCACTTTTATCAATTTTTTTTTCTATCCCAAAGATAGAATTATGAGCATAATCCTAAGTCTTCTCTCATTACTTAATCTTTGTATATGACTGTTACAACTAGAAGTGGCAACACATTCCCCTTACGTGGTACTGGACAAGGTAGAGGTAGATCTCACAATCAAGGAAGAGGTCATTCCGAACCTATCACACAATCTGAGTGTTGCGAGGGATCCTCATGTTCCACCTTGTTGGTTGCCTCAAAAGAGATCCCATCTAAATCCTCATCTCCTATTAGTCAACCTAGTGTCAGACGTTCATTCTGTATAGACATCAGTCTGAATCAGAATCTAGTGTTCCAGGAGTGTTATAATTTGTTGTTTCAAAAATAGCCTAACTTATTGTTTCAAGAATAGCATAACCCATTGTTTCAAGACCAGCAAAACTCTGAAAGGTCACCATTTAAAATTGACCCTATTAACCCTATTGCCATGACTTCTCAGCATACTACACACACTCATACTAAGTCTGTGCATGTTGCACACTCACACACTAACAAGATGGAAAAACAATACCAATACCAAGAGGGTGAATACAACAAAAGTCATGATCAATCTCGAAACAACTAGCATCATGATCAATTTCAAAATGACCAACATCATGATCAATCTCAAAATGACCAACATCTATATCAATCCCCAAGCATTTTTTAAATTCTTGGTAATGACGATGAGGAGATAACTCAAAATGACATAGATGTCGCAAAAGCCAATAAAAGTCTTCTCAATATGATGGAAATTCTCCTTGTAGAAGAGAAGGAGAAATACTTTCTAGAATTGGCCAAACAAGGGGCCAAGTTACCTCTAGACTACAAAGTAGAGACACTTGTGGTCAAAGAAAAGGAAACCAAGATTGCTAAGCTACAAAAGTTGGTTCGAGACATGCAAGACCAAATCAGTCAACTTGTGAAGGATAAGGATAAACTAGCACAATAGTTCACACTGGAAAACATCTATCCTTTCCCCTTCGATAAAAGTCTTTGCATGCCACCTTTTCCCAAAGGTGTAGAACTTCCCAAATATGACAAATATCTGGGTACTATTGATCCCCAAGATCACTTAAGAGAGTTTGGTGCTCTATCTATGGAGTTTATACATGACCAGACTCACCTAATGCATCTCTTTCTACATAGCTTGGGTGGATCTGCTATGGATTGGTTCTCTCAATTACCCACTAGCATCAAGTCTTTTGATGAGATTTCCAATTTATTCCTCCAGCAATATTCACACAATATCTAGCATCTAGTCAATATCCCAGACCTTTGTAATATGAAACAACGACAAGGGGAACCTTTCTTGGCATTTCTCCAGAGATGGAGACAACTGTTAATATGATTTAGAACAGCAAAGAGGGGGGCTGAATCAATTGTTCTCAGGTCAAGATGTATAAAACAATCTTTCAAGCTCTTCAACAAATCATATCTAATAACCAACACCTACTCAGTCATTATTGATTGTATAACAGAAACATATAAGAGTGCAGTCCACTTATCCAATAGCATCAAACTTGTAAAACACAGAAATGTTCAAACCAAAACATTCACACAAGTATCAACACTAGGATTTATAGTGGAAACCCAATTTGGGAAAAACCACTTTGTAACATGTTACTATTATGTTCACTCTTCTAAAGTGAGCTCAGTGAAAAGATAACCCTATCAAAGGTTACAAACACACTATCAGGTGTGACCCGGTTAAAGGATTTCAACCACTCTGTTAAAAGTGCACCTTGTTATAGGACTTACATACACTCCATTAGAATGCAACCTTGTTCAAAGGATTTATACCTATGATTGTTAGGTCAACCTCTGTTAAAAGGATTTTGACTATTACAATGGTTAAAAAGTAGCAGTAATATTGATCTGAGAAACATAAAACTCACTTTGCAAATATCAAATCTAATTCTGTACACATATGTTGGCTTACTGACTGTGAACCTTTTCCATCTCCATCACTAATCTGCTCGAAACCCTTCAAGCGATCACAACACTTCTCCTTTAGTCTTTTCTGCTTAGACAGTCAATAACAATACTTCTAGCATTCACTTCTTTTCATCTGCACATTCAACCTCTCACTTAGGTTTCCTTAATACTACCTCTATTAGGTCAATACATCTTTTGCCGCTTAATCTTCTTCGTAGATTTTAGGGTTAGGTCAGATTGATTGAATCTGTCCTACATTATGTTCTTTAGCTTATCTTTGAAATATCTTGAATCTCTTAAAGATTTACAATTAAACATTTTACAATGCATTAAATGCTTTCATACAATTAATAAATAAAGTCAACATGTTTTACGTAATTCAAGAATTCAATGATGTTGGCTAGAAATCTGAATTCTTCAAAAAATGCAAAATACTGACACTCGGTCAATACTGTGTCCAACTTCTCAGTCTTCTCTAGAAAGCTCGGTCACCACATAAACTATTCCCTCAGCTAACACTATCTTCCTCAGCAATTAACTGGTGTTCGGTCAACACTATTTTACTCAACAATCACTAGCTCGGTCGACACAAACAACACTCAGCTTAAACTAGATTTCTTCACTTATGCTCGATCAAGCCTACCAGTTTAGTCTTCATTCTTACTAAGATAAACAATACATTGTCTTATCATTGTGCCACATAATCAAGTACTCATTGGAGTATCAAGATAACTCAACCTTTCCTTAGATGTTGTTGTTACCAACCTTGCCTATCCCCTTAGCAACACTTAAATAGATATAGTACTTTCTTAAATAGCGATAGTCTTACCAATTAAGGTTTGACATCAATGATAATAAAACAATTGCTTCAATTGTAGTTTCCAACAATCTCCCTCTTTAGCATTAATGGAAACACCATATGAATATCACATGAATTACCAACCAATCCAAAACTTATCTGTATATCAGAGAAATGTATAATATCCTTAGCTTCATTCTGATATAGAATCAATTAGCCATGCATGACCATCCACTAAATTTCTCTCACTGTCTTGATCTTCTCATTTTGTGTATTCATCTATTCTTCTCATTCTATGTATTCATCTGTCATTATCTCCCTCTTTGACAAAAATGCCAAAGTAGCAACAAAAACATACATCATGTAGATGTAGATATCATCCTTTCAGTTCAGTAGAATATTTCTCCCTCTATCATCTTGCTTATGACTTATTTTGACTTGTTGTGCTCTTCACAACTCTAGGCTGCTCCTAAAGTGTGACCTTTCTTTGCATCAATATGTTAGATGTTCTTTACAGCACACTTGATGTAGTGCTCCTAGCTTGACTAGGAAGCCTTAGTTAGGGGAAGGACCCCTAATTGACTTCTCAAGTATTCATGATCTTCTTTAGGTAAAGCTTTAGTGAATATATCTTGTACCAGTTCTCTCAAGTAGTGATACTTGATGGCAATGTGTTTGGTCTTTGTGTGCATCACTGGGTTTTTAGAGATGTTGATAGCACTTGTGTTGTCACAGAAGATGACAACTGGTTCGGTGATTTCTTCTTTCATACCTACCAACAATTGCTTTATCCATATCAAATTTGAACAATTGATAGTTGTAGCCACATACTCAGCTTCAACAGTAGATTGGGAAATACAATTTTGTTTCTTGCTTGTCCAAGAAACTAATCTCTATCCAAGAAAGAAAGCTCCACCACTAGTACTCTTTACATCATCTACATTTCCTACCCAATCAACATCTGTATACACTCTCAGTTCAAATTTTTCATGCTTCTTGTAGTACAATCCATAGTCAATAGTTCCTTTCAAGTATCTCATGATTCTTTTAACTGCCATCATGTGAGTTTCCTTAGGATTGGCAGAAAATCTTGCCACAATCCCAATAACTAATGCAATATCTGGTCTGCTATGTACAGTATATTGTATCTTTCTGATCATAGATCTATACAAAGTCTGGTTAACTTCTACAACATCATCATTCTTAGACAACTTTTGTCCAGTAGCCATGGGAGTACTTACTGGCCTTGAGTCTTCCATACCAAAGGTTTTCAGTATCTCATGAACATATTTAGACTGGGTGATGAAAATTCCTTTCTCCATCTGATATACTTGCAAACCAACAAAAAATTTGATCTCTCCAAACATACTCATTTCAAATTCAGTTTGCATTTCATTTGAAAATTTCTTACACAAGGCATCTTGTCCACCAAATATAATATCATCTACAAATATTTTGGCTAACAGGATTCCTTTACCTTCTTCATCTTTCATGTACAGATTGCTTGTGTCATTTGTCCTTGAGAATCCAATCTATATTAAGTAGTTGTGCAATCTCTCATACCATGCTCTAGGAGCTTGCTTTAATCCATATAGTGCTTTATTCAGTTTGAAAACCATGTGTCTTTTGTTTGGATCAACAAATCCTTCTGGTTGTTCAATATATACTTCTTCTTCTAATATACCATTTAAAAATGCAGACTTAACATCCATTTGGTATACCTTGAAACTTTTATAGGCAACATATGCAAGTAGAGCTCTGACTCCTTCCAATCTTGCTATAGGGGCAAATGTTTCCCCATAATCTATTCCTTCTTCTTGTGCGTAGCCTTTGCATACCAGCTTGGCCTTATTTCTTGTGATTTGACCGTGTTCATTCAACTTATTACAAAACACCCACTTTGTCCCAATGACATTCTTATCTTCTGGTCTCGGCACCAGAGTCCAAGTATCATTCTTCTCTATCTGGTCAATCTCTTCATTCATTGCTTCTATCCAGTCTTCATTTTCTAATGCTTCCTTTGTTGTCTTAGGCTCATATTCACATAGTAAACATGTTGGATCTCTTACCTTGCTTCTTGTCTCAATTCTGGTATCTTTATCTCCAATAATTTGTTCAAGCTTGTGATGTCTCTGTACACATTGTGCTAGAACAAGTTCTACTCTTCTTTCATTCAGCTCATTAGGTTCACCAACTAGATTTTCAGATTCAGCTTCTGAATGCTCGGCAACCTCTTCCTGATACTCGGTAGCTTCTTCCTATCACTCAGCACGTTCTTCTTCTCTCTCGGCATCGTTATCCTGATGCTTGGCATTGCTTACCTAAGACTCAGCATCAGGTGTAGGTTTGTCACTTGCCTCTTCTTCCTCTATATACACAAAAGATCTATAATCTTCTGGTACTTTATTACTGTCAGCTTCATTTTTCTCTGCATAATCATCAACTTTGACATTTACACTTTCCATAATTTTATTTGTGTTAGAATTTAGACACTTATAAGCTTTACTTTTTGTGGAATAGCCTAGGAATATACCCTCATCACTTTTAGCATCAAATTTTCCATTCCTACTATCCTTCAATATGTAGCACTTACTTCCAAAGATTCTGAAGTATTTTACATTCGGTGCATACTCATGCCATAATTCATAAGGTGTCAGATTTGTACCCTTTTTGATCTATACTCCGTTAAGAGTATAAATAGTTGTACTTACAGCTTCTTTTCAATGCTTCTGTGCAACATTATTTTCAATCATTAATGTCTATGCACAATCCAAGATAGATCTGTTCCTTCTCTCTACTATACCATTCTATGGAGGAGTTCTAGGTGTAGACATCTGTCTTTTAATCCCTCTATCATTGCAAAATAGATTGAACTCATTTGATGTAAATTCTCCACCTCGGTCAAATCTCGGACACTTCAGGTTGTTACCTGTCTCTTTTTCAACCTTGACCACATACCACTTAAAAAATTGAAAAGCATCAGATTTTTCTTTTAAGAACATTACATGCATCATTCTGGTATAATCATCAACAAATAGGATAAAATATCTAGCACCACAATAAATTTGTACACCCATTTGTCCACAAAGGTCAGTATGAACCAAATCTAAGACATTCTCTGAAGTAAAAGTTTTTCTCCTGAAACTAGACTTAGTCATCTTACCCAACTGACATTCTTTGCACATTACATTCTTAGGTTTCTTCAATCTAGGTAGACCTCTCACTTTCTTTTTCTTGCTAATTTCTACCAGATTATCAAAGTTAACATGACATAGCCACTTATGCCATAACCAAATATCATCAAGTTGTGCAGTCATACATGTTTCTTTAGATAGGTCTAGATAGAACAAATTACCTCTTGTTTTTTCTCCACTTCCAATCAGTTCACCTATGGCATCAAATATTTTGGCCTTCCTATGATGAAATTCCACTTAGTAGCCAGTGCTATTAAGCTGTGCAACACTCAGTAGATTATAATTAAGCCCCTCAACCCAATAAGCATTTTCACAAGAGATCTTATCAGTCATCTTAATCAATCATTTTCCTCTAACAGGACATGGTGCATCATTTCCAAACTTTACACTCCTAACTTTATAATGGTTTAAAGTATCAAACTTACTCTTATCTCCAATCATATGATGTGAACAACCACTGTCAATAATCTATTTATCATTTTTGTTCACATAAGATATTAATGCAATTTTCTCATCCTCATCAAATTCATCTTTCATTGCAACATAGATAACTTCAATTTCAAAATCATCACTATCAATGTTAGTCTCTTCTTTAGCAATGTAGTAGGATTTCTTACCTTTCCCTTAGTAGTCTTTGTATCTTCGGTAACCTCTATCTTCTCTTTTGTCTTTTTGCTTGATGTCTCTTTCTCCATCCTTATTATCCCTGTTAGGACATCTAGTAGCTATATGACCAACCTTATTACATGAAAAACATATAGTAGGGAGTTTACCTTTGTACCTTCCTTTTCCCCTTTTTAGTCTAATATCCATAAGAGCTTCTAGATCCTCAAGTTCTTCATCAGATATGCCACTATCACTATCACTTTCACTTTCACTTTCACTGATGCATCTTTCTTTTTCCTTCTTTGACTTATTCAAAACCATCTGAGACTTAAAATTAGATTCAATATTACCAATAGTGAAGTTATCATAGTTAGAAAGTTCAAAAGTAGTAAGCTTGCCGACCAAACTTTCTAAAGTAAGGACATTAGGAGAGTTACATCTAGATTCCTGGATTGCAAAAATTTTGATTGCATAGATAGGACGTAGAGTTCTCAATACTTTTCCTATTACAGTTTTATCCTCAATAGTTCCATTTGCTCCTCTAATAGCATTTACAACTTCTTTTATTCTACCACAATATTGTGCAATATTCTCACCTTCTTGCATTCTCATTTCATCAAATTTACCTCTTAGGCTCTCACCTTTTGCTCTCAACACATTTACATCACTGCCATAAATGTTTGCAAGGGTGTCCCACATTTGCTTTGCGGTACTACAGTCTTTGATGTCTTCAAATTCTAGATAACTTAGGGTAGACACAATCTCCAACATTGCTTGGTTGTGCTCTTGTTTGGCTTTCATTTCCTCAGTAGTCAGAGGTGCAGCAAGTGTGACATAGTCATGTTCAATGTAATACTTAGCAGAATCACCAATACCAGTTAGATGCAGCTTCATCAAACTTTGCCATGCAAGAATGTTAGAAATTTGGCTAATATGGATGCATAGATGTTGTCATTATGGCAACATATGATCTCTACTAAGAGTGCAGAATCTAGAATGCAAGTATGGCAAGTTGAAGGAAGAAATTGTCTAAGTATGGATACAGTGATCCTGACAAAGCACCCGATGAAGATTTAGTTGGTGACATCCACCGGAGCAATATTTTTGTTTGCATAGTTAACTAAAGCTTCTACAGAGTATGAGGATACCCCATCTCAGTGCGCATAAAGTTTGGAGCAGTACGCACGAAGTTATTCAAAGTTTACCAAAGATAGTTTTTGTAGATAGAACAGTTTTGGAGACAGTATTAGCGAAAGAGTTAAGGGATTATTTTTTCCTGTCAAAATAATGACTTAACATTATGAAGGGATGACATCCTAGATGTTTACTCTTGGATAAAGATTTTGGAAGCCGACCATATAAAGTTATTAGCTCTAATAACTCATATATTAGGCATACTTGAAATGTAATGATAAGGATATGATATGATGTGTGAAAAGAAAGAAAAAGATAACTTGCGATAGTTGTATATTGTGATAGCAGCAAAGGCTATTGATGTGAAGTTGTAAGCAGTACCATAATATAGTTAGAAACATTTTGTACTACATGTTTGGGCAATGAGCTTAGCTGGTGATCAGGTTTTGTAATCTAACTCCTAATAGGGTTAAGGCTTCTAACAAGGCCTAAAGTCCTTTAACCAGGATAGATCTACTATATATTGTAAATTAATTCTTAATAGGGTCCAATATCCCTAACAGGATACTTTTGATTAGTGATCTTTGTGGGTACCATCCCCACCAGGGTTTTCCCTTGGCCAGGGTTTCCTCGAGAACATATCATGTGTTATGAGTTCTTTCTATTTACTACTATGTTTGTTAATCAGCTTGATAATATTTGTATGCACTAAAGTAATATGTTATATCCATAAGTGGGCAAAAGTAAAAGTTTGTGAAATACTGATTCACCCCCCCCTCTCAGTATTTCCTATTTCTAACAATTGGTATCAGAGCACAGTTACTCAGAGAAGGAACATTCAAGGAAAGCTTAGCAGCTTGAGTAAGATCTCTATGGATATGGATCAACTTTAGAAGAATCTTGAAGAAGCTCTTGAATAGATTGATATGCTTACTGATGAAAGAAACTCCTTAAGAAGAAAGTATGAAGATGCAAAGAATGCTATTGACAAATTAAAAGGTAAGATTGAAGATTTGAAATCTGAAAACAAATCTGATATTCTTGTTGAAGATTGTGATGAATTAGAAAAAGAAAATGAGATCCTTAAGCATGAGCTGAAGATAGTAAATCTGAAGCTTAGTATGAAAGATGGAAATTTGAGATCTGATAATGAAAAATTGAAAATTGAGAATGACGATCTGAAATCAAGACTTGAAAAGGAAACATCCAAATCTAAAAAAGTAAAAGTGCAGTATGTGGAACTTGAGAAGTATAATAAAATTGTGAAAGGTGAATTAACTCAATCTAAACAACAACTTGAAAGGCTATACTCAAATAGTGATAGGACTGAAAAACAAATTTCTTTTGGAGAACCATTCTTTGATAGGACTGGATTTGGATTTAGTATGTTTAGAACAAATCATGAAAGTAAGAAGCCATATCTGAAGACATCTGAAGGTATGGAGGAAATGAAGCTAGATGAGAACACATTGGAAGATCCACCTAAAGAAGAACCACCTAGAGAGAAAGAA
This sequence comes from Chamaecyparis obtusa, assembly GCA_027943335.1. NCBI lineage: Eukaryota > Viridiplantae > Streptophyta > Pinopsida > Cupressales > Cupressaceae > Chamaecyparis > Chamaecyparis obtusa. The sequence continues at coordinate 478,494 of BSBK01001902.1, forward strand.
GAATCAAAGCAAGAAGAATCAAAATAGGAAGAATCATCTAAAGGTATGCAAAGAGAATTCAAAGGTAGATGTTTTGCTTGTAATACTATTGGGCACATGAAGAGAGATTGCACAGGTAAGCAATTTAAACCTCTTAATGGACATTGTTATAATTGTCATGGTTTTGGACATAGAGCTAACGAATGTAGAAGACCTAAAGTAATTTTGAATAATTATGATAATAGAATGATTGGAAATACTAACAATGCAGATAAGAGATCTATTGAAGAAATGAATAAAAGAAAAGTGGTAGTATGTTTTAGATGCAACAAAGTAGGACATATTGCTAGAAGCTGTAGGTCATAGATTAACCAGCAAGGACAGAGATTTGGAAACAATGGAATCATTTGTCAGATATGCAACAAGTTTGGACACTCAGCAAGAGTTTGCAGAATGAACAGTGGAGGTTATCATCATAACCCTAACCCTAGGAACAATGCAAGAAGGAATGAAAATGCAGGAAACAAAGAGAAAGGTTGCTGTAGCAATAAAGATGAAGTAAAATTTGATAAAGGCACAGATCAAGGAGGTATATTTAGCATTGAAAGTAGTCAGGAAGGTAATGTAAATAATGGTAAGGATGAATCTTTACCTGACCCTTCTTTAAGTACTTCAATTATGTAATTTTCTGTAGCTTAGGACTTAGGATTAGTGTAGATTATAAATTTGAATGAGTTAAGTTTTGCGCAATTAGATATAGGTTTGTTATGTTGTACTAATGCTATGGTTAAGTGCACAAAAGAAAATATTGTGTTTTGCGAGGTCGCAAAAAGTTTTATGGTTGCAGGTTTGCAGAATCAGCTTTTTGAGGTTTTAGCGGCAAAATGAATGAATGCGATGTCAAATTGAGTTAATGTGAAGTGTTATAAGGTTGAAATTGAAGTTATAATGATTACAAAGTGATTGAAAAGAGATTTGAAAGAAGAAAACATGAGTTGAGGATGATTTGAAGAAGTTTGGAAGTAATTTACAGCACCGATCATACCGAAACCCTAGATTTGCAAAGTTGAGGTATTTTTTGATCTTTAATCAGTTGATAAGATGGATATTTCTATGGTTCATAATGTTAAGGATAAGAATAGATCAAAGATTAAGAAAGAATCAATAAAACTAGCTGAAATTGATGACAGACTAGCACTATCATCCGTACCAGACGGAGTATTACACATTGAGAATGTTAAAGGATATTTAGGTTGCAAGTTTGAAACTTTGGGAGATGCAGATTTTAGTGATGATTACAGGAAATTGTATAATCAAGACATGTCAGTTAAACCTGCTTATGGGCACCTAGAGAATAATGAAATTATCAATTATTCCATGAAGTATGATTTTAATGATGAGGAATGTACCAAGATCATTTTAAGTAGAATCCACAATGGGAAATTCTGGATGGAGGATAGAGTTATTGATATAACTGCCGACCTAATTCATGATGTTACTAGATTATCAAAAGTTGGAGAGATTCCACTGAATGAAAAGAACATGAGAAAGATTTTTTTAGACAACATTGGATCTAGTTATAATGGTAGAGGAATTGCGATAAGTAAGATTAAGCAAGATGATGTTAGGTACCTTTGCAAGATCCTAACAACTAAATTCTGTGGTAGTTCAAGGGAAGATGACATGGCTGCAGGAATGGTTCATGTAGCTTATCTTATGTGTATTGAGAAGAAACAAGTAGACCTATGTGAAATTCTAAAAATTTAGTTATTTGAGAATTTAGAAAAGATTAAGAAGGCTAAGTACACACAGTTTAGGTTTTCATCTCTGATAACCTATATGTTTTTCCATATTTTGCAAAGATTTCCTTACACAGTTGACTGGAGTGACAATGTGAACACAATGGAAAGAATAAAATCAATCTACATGAAGTACCTAATTGATAAAGTCAATGACAGTATGAAGCTTGTATTGAAGACTTTTCATAATATTGTTAAGAACAAATCAAGGATTCCTCAATCCTTAGTTGAAAAGCATAAAAATGACATTTGTTTTATGGTAGACACTAATTTCACCTACATTTGAAGTAGTTGAGCCTAGAATGGAATTCATAGACCCTCTTGGCTATGAAATATCTGAAGCAGAAATAGTAGGATATGTGAATAGACTGTTAAAGTGTGAGTTGGATGGTCATGTAAATAGGTTTGGAACCTATGAAGAGAATTTCAACTCTGTAATAAGTTTGAAAGAAAAGAAGCAACCTAGTAGGAGAGTTGAATCTACTATAAAGAAAATATTGAAAGAATCAGGTATGTCAAGTCATGAGTTTGACATAGCTAAGAAGACTGCAGAAGCCTTGAAGCAAAGTGAAAATCTTGTAGTTCCACCTGTGGCATCTAGTGCAAACCCTGTTGATCCTATTGCAGTAAAGGTAAAAGTTGAAGTACCTGAAAAAGATGAAGGAGAAAAATCTTTTTCTCCTATTTATAGAAAAAGAGTAAAAGTGAGTGCAAAAGGACCCGACAAGAGATAGAAAGTGATTGTACCACCTGTACCTAGAAAAGTAGCAGTAATTAAAGATGATGATGAAGTTTCAATCAAGAAGAAAACATGGAAACCAAGAATTGAAAGAGTTAATGAAGATATATTGCAGCATGGAGACTTCACTAAGATAAATAAATTCTATGATCTATATGGATCATTTGACAGATTGAATTTTGAAAATGCAATGATTACACATATGATTTTGACAGATAAGAAACTTAGCACTATTCATGGAAAGATCCCAGAAGATTTGTATAATAGACTTGTGAATAGAAAATAGAGAGCAGAAGAAGAGGACATAAAGATGAGAGAACATGTAATCAGACAGTTCTGTGAAGTTGAGGATGAAGATCATTTGAAGAGAATCTTGAAGCCTCTTGGAACTTTATTGAGAACTAAGAGAAGAACAATTCTTATAATGGGAGGCAAAAAGGAGGAAGTACAGAAAGAGACTGAGCAAGCAGTAATGCAAGTTCTTGCAGATATAGTTGCAAGAAAGCATGTTGAATCAGATCCTCAATAAAAGTAATCAGAGGAACCGCATGCAGAGGAAGTTGGTATTGAAGAAGTCCCATCTTCTTCACATATCAATATTGGCAAAGAATCAATGGAAATTGAAGGAACCAAAATGACAATAGAGTCAAATGATGTAGTATTTCATGATCTAGGAAACATTGTTGACAATTTGGCTTTAGAAGAGCAAGAGAAGATTACAGAATCAAAAAAGGATACACAGGCAGTGGAAACACTAGCTGTATCAGAATCAGTTCCAGTAGAGCAGATAGTTAAAGGTAAACAAATTTTGATAGAGGTCACTACCCCTAGTGCACCTAACAGTAAGAAGAGACAAATTGGTTCAATTTTTGAAGACATTGGAAAAGAGGTTGAAGATGATGATCAGCTTGAGTTCATCACATCTCTTAATAAAATTATTGGAAAGAATAAGAAGGTGAAGGACCTTGAAGGAAAAGTTAGAGTTTTGACAGAGAAACTTGAGAGTGTGATCAGCACTAAGGTATTTGAATCGGATCCACTTGAGAAAGCTAAAATGGTAATAAACTCTTTTGACTCTGAATTTTCTAACTTAAAGGATATTGCTAGAATAAAAGTTCAAGAAGCCTTTGAAGTAGAAATGCAATAAAATTTAAGTGTAAATATTCAAAATGATATAGGTAATTTGGATGTATGCATAAAGAATTTGAGGAAACATTTTGAGACTAGAAAGAGTTTGTATATACAATGCACAAAATCAAAAATCCTAATAGCTGAAGAAGATAAGAAGATTAGAGAGAAGATAGATGCAATTACAGTTGAAACAAACACCTTGACAAGCCCAAATATAAAGATAAGTTATGTGGAGAAGAACATAAGGAAGTTAAATGATGAAATCAAAATGTTAGCAAAGGAGAAGAATAGAAAGATGATCAGGATTAACATCTTGAGAGAGCATATTTCAATAAAGACCTCAATTTTTGAAGATCAAATTGAGCAGTGTCTTTCAGCAAAGACATCTTTTCAAAAGTTTAGCTTTAATTCCCTACAAGCTTGTCAGACAGCAGCATATAGATTGAGTACTCTACTCAATGTTGCTCAATTCATCAGGAAGATATGGGAGAAAGATTTTGAATCATGGAAGTCAAATTTTGGCGACTGTATTGCAAGCCTACCAGCTTTGCAATAGCTGAAACAAGGTATCAAGTTTTTTATTGAAATTTTTGTACACCCTATCTTTGTCATTGTTGTCAAAGGGGGAGAGATAGTAGAAAATTGATAATATGTTGAGGAAGGATACTCATAGGGGGATCTATTCTATGGATTACAATATTGTATATGTTTTGTATAACATTTGGCCATAATTTTGTGTAAATGCTTTGAAGTTTTGTTTGCACACTTAGCCAATTTTCTCATATATTGCCACCAATGACAAAGGGGGAGATTGTTGGCAATTTGGTTAATATGGATACATAGATGTTGTCATTATGGCAACATATGATCTCTGCTAAGAGCACAAAATTTGGAATGCAAGTATGGCAAGTTGAAGGAAGAAATTGTCTAAGTATGGATATAGTGATCCTGACAGAGCACCCGATGAAGATTTAGTTGGCGACGTCCACTGGAGCAATATTTTTGTTTGCAAAGTTAACTAAAGCTTCTACAAAGTATGAGGATTCCCCATCTCATTGTGCATAAAGTTTGGAGTAGTACAGATGAAGTTATTCAAAGTTTACCGAAGATAATTTTTGCAGACAGAACAGTTTTGGAGACAGTATTAGCGAAAGAGTTAAGGGATTATTTTTGCTTGTCAAAATAATGACTTAAAATTATGAAGGGATAACATCCTAGATGTTTACTCTTGGATAAATATTTTGGAAGCTGACCATATAAAGTTATTAGCTCTAATAACTCATATATTAGGCATACTTGAAATGTAATGATAAGGATATGATATGATGTGTGAAAAGAAAGAAAAAGATAACTTGCGATAGTTGTATATTGTGATAGCAGCAAAGGCTATTGATGTGAAGTTGTAAGTAGTACCATAATATAGTCAGAAACATTTTGTATTACCTGTTTGGGCAGTGAGCTCAGCTGGTCATCAAGTTTTGTAATCTAACTCCAACAGGGTTAAGGCTTCTAACAAGGTCTAAAGTCCTTTAACCAGGACAGATCTACTATATATTGTAAATTAACTCTTAACAGGGTCTAATATCCCTAACAGGATACTTTTGATTAGTGATCTTTGTGGGTACCATCCCCACCAAGGTTTTCCCTTGGCCAGGGTTTCCTCGAGAACATATCATGTGTTATGAGTTCTTTCTATTTACTACTATGTTTGTTAATCAGCTTGATAATCTTTGTATGCACTAAAGTAATCTGTTATATCCATAAGTGGGCAAAAGTAAAAGTTTGTGAAATACTGATTCACCCCCCCCTCTCAGTATTTCCTATTTCTAACAAGGAAAGCTTTCCTTATTCAGCTTAGGTACCTCCTTCTTATACATCTTAATCATTGGCTTCAAGTACCTTCAAACTTGTTCTCTATAAGCACCGAAAGCTCTGATACCAATTGTTAATATGATTTAGAACAATAGAGGGGGGGGGGGGGTGAATCAGTTATTCTCAGGTCCAGATGTATAAAACAATCTTTCAAACTCTTCAACAAATCATATCTAATAACCAACACCTACTCGGTCATTACTGATTGCATAATAGAAACATATAATAGTGTAGTCCACTTATGCAATAGCACCTAACTTGTAAAACACATAAATGTTCAAACCAAAACATTCACACAAGTATCAACACTAGGATTTATAGTGGAAACCCAATTTGGGAAAAACCACTTTGTAACATGTTACTATTATGTTCACTCTTCTGAAGTGAGCTCGATGAAAAGCCAACCCTGTCAAAGGTTACAAACACACTATCAGGTGTGACCCAGTTAAAGGATTTCAACCACTCTATTAAAAGTGTGCCTTGTTATAGGACTTACATACACTCCATTAGAATGCAACCTTGTTCAAAGGATTTATACCTATGACTATTAGGTCAACCTTTGTTAAAAGGATTTTGACTGTTACAATGGTTAGAAAGTAGCAGTAATATTGATCTGAGAAACATACAACTCACTTTGCAAATATTAGATCTAATTTCGTACACATATGCTGGCCTACTGACTGTGAACCTTTTCCATTTCCATCACTGATATGCTCAGAACCCTTCAATCGAACACAACACTTCTCCTTCAACCTTTTCTACTTAGACAGTCAATAACAATACTTTCAGCATTCACTTCTTTTCATCTGCACATTCAACCTCTGGCTTAGGTTCCTTAATACTACCTCTATTAGGTCAATACATATTTTGCCACTTAATCTCCTTCGTAGATCTTAGGGTTAGGTCAGATTCATTGAATCCATCCTACATTATTTTCTTTGGCTTATCTTTGAAATATCTCAAATCTCTTAAATATTTACAATTAAACATTTTACAGTGCATTAAATACTTTTATACAATCAATAAATAAAGTCAACATGTTTTACATAATTCAAGAATTCAACGATGTCAGCTAGAAATTTGAATTCTTCAACAAATGCCAAATACTGATGCTCAGTCAATACTGTGTCCAACTTCTTGGTCTTCTCTAGAAAGCTCAGTCACCACATAAACTATTCCCTCGGCTAACACTATCTTCCTCGGCAATTAACTGGTGTTTGGTCAACACTGTTTTACTCGATAATCACTAGCTCGATCGACACAAACAACACTCAGCTTAAACTAGATTTCTTCACTTATGCTCGGTCAAGCCTACCAGTTTAGTCTTCATTCTTACTAAGATAAACAATACATTGTCTTATCATTGTGCCACATAATCAAGTACTCATTGAAGTATCAAGATAACTCAACCTTTCCTTAGGTGTTGTTGTTACCAACCTTTCCTATCCCCTTAGCAACACTCAAATAGATATAGTACTTTCTTAAATAGTGATAGTCTTACCAATTAAGGTTTGACATCAATGAAAATACAACAATTGCTTCAATTGCAGTTTCCAACAACAATTCTGTACAAAATATCCTCGCAAACTACCTTAGTCTGAAAAGCTTGATATCTTTTTAGACAATCTTGTCCCTGATTTTGGGTATCAAGTACAACTGCAAGGCCCCCTAACTTTTGATAATATGATTAACAAGCTGTGAGAATAGAGGCATTCATGGTTAAGCAAGGAGAGCTGACTTTGCACAAGGATAACAAACAGGGGTCTTCCTCCTCAAACAAGGACAAAGCTAAGTTTGTCAACAAAAACTAGGATGTTGTGAATGATGGAGTTGTTGACAATGTGACACAAAAACCTTCAAAGGTTGTTTTCAACCTTACCTCTAGTATGTAGGTAGCCAAAGCCACTAAAAAGGCTACAATAGATACTAAACCACCTTCAAGATTTTCCAAAAACAAACCTTGGGCCCCTCGACCCAAACATGAGTTCACTTCCCTAGGAGAACCCCTTGACATGGTTTACAAGACTCTCGTGCAAAACCAAATACTCGCTCCTCTGGAAAATTTGGATCCTTATGATCCGCAACCATGACCTACATGGTGGAATGAAACCGCATACTATGATTACCATTAAAACAAGGGTCATAAAACTTCCAACTGCATTCAACTTCGACATAAGATCCAAGATTTTATCGATAATGGTGATATTGTTGTGAGCGCTCATAACAAGAACATAGATCATCAGCCATTTAACGACCCCTTTCCTCCTCATGAGAAGGGTGAATCTTCTAAGACCAATAATGTCAACACTAAGGTTAACTACATATACAGTACCAATGATAATGTTATTAATATGGTTGAACCTATTGAGGTCAAATACTGTGATGTGATCACCATCAAAGGGAGCGAAGATGCTCCTAAGCCTAAGACTTCATTTTTCCTACAAGGCCCTGTGTCTCACTCTTCCAAACTAGAACAATCTCAGGCTTGTACGAATGTTGTTACCTGATCCCATGTGAAGATCATTCTTAAGGGTTCTGAGCCTTCCACATCCACACTGAAACAACCTGTGGATAAAGCTTCTATTGGCCCCACCAACAAGAACTTGAAATTAGTCCCCACGCCTAGCACTACTAATTACAGCATCCTAGACTAGTTGCAACATACCAACTCTCATATCACTATCTTTGAGCTATTGAAGACCTCGCCTACTCATAGGCAGATTCTTGATAAAGCCATAGCTGAGGCAAATGTCCCAAAAGATTTGGATCTTGACTAGCTTCAATCCATGGTGGGTCACTTGACCTCACCCCATTATCTATCTTTCTTTGAGGAAGCTGACCATTCATTGAGCCATCTGCACAATGCCCCTCTTCATATTGAAGTCATGATAGGTCCAAAGTGCATCTGCCGCATCCTCATTGACAATGGTGTTGGCCTTAATATTTTCTCTGCTAATTTGCTCACCCAATTAGGCTATGATGAAGATTGCATAGATGCCCACAAGAAAATCACCATCAAGGCATATGATGAAAAAGAATGAAAATCCAAAGGTCTGGTTGTGCTACCAATCCAAGTTGGACCTGTTGAGAGGGATGTCAACTGTCAAGTTCTAGATATTCCCCTTTCATACAATATATTGTTGGGAAGACCATGGATTCATGAAATGTAGGCAGTTCCATCCACATATCATCAATGTATCAAGTTCCTATTTCACAGAGTAGAAGTAACATTACCTACCAATATGGGCTATTCTTGCAATACACTCACACAATCTACTGACAGCTTTTTCCCAACCAACAGAGAGTCTACTGAAGTCTTCGATGCCAAACTCAAAGAAATGGAACAGACTCTAAAACTCAAAGATACATGCATGGGGGGATATCAAATTGAACCTGTGTTGTCATTAGCAGCTCTGCCTCCATCTCCATGTTCCTATGGGAGACCTTCTGAGAGCAATAAACCTTCTATCATTTCTCCTCAAATAGTCTATGATAGTGCCTTTGTACAGGCCACAATGCCACTAGAAGATGAGGATGAGGACAGGGCCATTATAGGTTGGGTTTATAAAGGCAAGGACACATCTAAAATAATCACTCTAGCTCATGACTTAGAACAAGAACCATGTAGTGAAGCCTTCAAAATCATGAAGCACTTTGGTCACAAAGGGAGTGGCCCTATAGGGGTGAATGACAATGGATTACATGAACCAATTGAATCTACAGGTCATCAAACCAAAGACACCGCAGGTCTAGGCTTCAAGAAAATCTCATCTCATTTATGGATTAACAAATTTATACCAGAACCAGAATTTCAGCTAGAACTTGAAGACACTACCACAGTTGCAAATCTAGAGGATAGCTCTGACAAGGATAGCTTTCCCTATCCTATTCCTCCAGATCTTGTTGCATTCCTTGCAGAACCAGATGATTTTTGTACCACATGTTAGTACGGTAGAGACTAATAGTGATTCTAATGACACCACCTTGGTTACTCCACTGACATATGAGCGGTTGATAGAAATCCAAACTACTAATCCTAATTATGTAGGTGAGTTGTACATACCACCATCCTTTCAAGAGCAATTCAAGAAATAACAAAACCAGCAAACCATTAATACTACAAGAGATGAAAATGAATCAAATGCTACAACCAGTGTTGATGGAATTCCTGTATCAAGCATCACTAACTCGCATGAGTATGAGTTTAATTCCTTGTCTAACAGAACTTTTGACAAAGATATAGATGTTGTTCATGTGTATGAAAACCTTCTCGGAGTAGGTGAAGGGTCTAGTTTTAGGACAACCGAGTGTGATCCCACTAACATTAACATACCCTCTACTTCCAATGTGAGGTCTCGAAGGGACTCGAACACACCTCTGGATGAGATTGCTTTAGGTCTCAACTTGCTTTTCCATGCTTTTGATGGCTATACCATGAATGCACTCAAACCTACCACTTCTCTTTCACTCCACCTGTATGGTGTAAAAGTGACCACACTTCTATGAATCATTACATTCAAGAACGCTCAAGAATGAGGTCTAAAAAATCAATTCATAGCTCCCTAGGCATGGAGTGCAAGGGTTTTTAAGAATGCTCTCAGCTAGAGCCATTTAGCCTATAACCTTGCTAGTAAACCATGCAATGGGAGATTCAATGAAGACAAGGGCAAGAATGCCAATATCCTCAAGAATCAAGAATGAAAATGCAATGCAATGCTATGCTAGAAATGGAAATGCAAGCTAAGATATGAAAGGAAATATGCAAGTGTTACAACCCAAGCTAATTAATCTATGTGAGCTAATATAGAGCATAGAAATGAAGCTAATCTAAGAAAGCATAAATATGAAGCTAAGAAAAGAATGCAAGAATGAGATGTAGAATGCAAGAATGAGATGTAGATGCTAAGAATGCTCCAAATCTTCAAAAACTCCAAAGTGACCTAGAAATCCTGCAGCATAAAGTTAGCATAAAAAGTTGAGGATCTAGAATGAAGAAGAAAGCTCTCCTTTTAAAGGAAATGAGGAGGAATGGACCATGGAGATTAAGAGGAAAAAGATTTAATCAATGGTGGAGCTTGAAAGAGGAGCAATCCATGTGCACAAGTATCCTCCAATTAGAAAATAGGAGTTGACTTTTGTGTCCATATGAGACAAAAAGTACTTTTTCTCTTTTTATAAATAAGAATAATGCTTTATTTGTGCAACTTAGGATAAGAGGAAAAGTGGGGGATTTTTATTTATTAAAAGGGGAGGAAATATTCCTTTTAAATAAATAAAAACTTAGGATAAAATGGTTAGCCCATAGAAAATAATCAAATAAATGATAGAACTAGGATTTGATCAAGAACAAGCAATTAATGATTTAGCAAAAGGGGCTAATAGTCTAGGTGACCATTTTTAGGTGTATACACCACCATCCCAAGCTTATCAACTGGAACTCTCCCTCTCCACCTAGTGAAGTCCTTATGTTCCAAAATGACTATACTCTTTCTTGTTACCTTAACATTGTCGAACCTATAATGTTTTCCACCAGTGAAGACAATGTCAACATGACTAAAGTTGATATCAAGTATCTCAGTCACAAAATTAAAAGAAAAAAGAATAGGCACTCTGATGGTGAAAACCACATTGTGACAGTGTCAGAGCCAAAAAAGTAAAAAATAAAAGATGTATCTGAGGATGAAAACCTCTCTAAGGCACCCAAGGATGGGATACTTGATACACTTCCAAGTCATTTTCAAGAAAGATCATCAGTGTTGATTGAACCAACCCAGCCAATGAACTTAGGCACGGAAGTTTCACCTTAGATCATTCATTTAGCATAGTCACTATCTATAGAAGAGAAAGAAGAATTCACCAATTTCTTTTGAAGCAAGAAAGTCAATTTTGCATGGACCTATTCTAATATGCCTAGATTGGATCCTAATCTAATCATGCATCCCCTATCTATTGCACTAGGCATTAAGCCTGTTAAATAAAAGCTTCGTAAGATGCATCCACATGTGGCACTCTTAGTCAAGGCAGAGTTAGAAAAGCTTCTCAAGGCTAGTTTCATCAGAGCCATTGACTACGCAGAATGGATTTCCAATATTGTTCCAATTTCTAAGCATGATAAATCCATCCAAGTCTACACAGATTTTTAGGACTTGAATAAAGCATGTCCTAAAGATGACTTTATGTTACCCAATATTGACATGATTGTAGACATGACTATGGGTTATGAAATGTATTCACTGATGGACGGTTTCTCTGGTTGCAACCAAATAAAAATTCCACCAGAAGACCAAGAAAAGACAACCTTCACTTGTGCTTGGGGAACTTTATGTTGGAATGTCATGCCCTTCAGACTTAAAAATGTTGGAGCCACATATCAGAGGGCTATAACCACTATTTTTCATGACATGATGCACAAAACAATGGAAGACTATGTGGATGACACTTTGGCTAAGAGCATGTAATGGAAGGCACATCTTGCAAATCTAGGTCCTATACTGAATCAAATGGAACAATTTAGTCTGAGGCTCAACCCAAAAAAGTGTGCATTTGGTGTTACTTCTAGAAAGCTATTGGGTTACATCATTTCTACAAAGGGTATAGAAGTCGATCCAAAAAAAGTTCAAGCCATCATAGAAATGCCTCCACTGTGCAACATCAGTTAGATAAGAGGGCTCCAAGGTCAGCTACAATCCATCCGGTGCTTCATTGCACAATTGGTTGATAAGTAATAGCCCTTCACCAAGACTTTACATAAAGGTGTGACTTATGAGTGGAATGAAGACTATGACAAAGGGCTCACATAGATCAAACAATACCTTGCAAATCCACCAATACTAATGCCTCCTATTCATGGGAAGCCACTCATCATTTACATCTCAGCTACCAATACATATTTGGGTGCTATGTTGGCTCAAGAATATCAGAATAACAAGGAACGAGCTATTTATTACATCAGTAGAACTCTGGTCTCTTATGAGATGAACTATTCAGTCATTGAGAAAGCTTGCCTAGCAATGGTATTTTCTTCCCAGAAATTGTGGCACTACATGCTTTCTCACACCACATGTCTCATTGCTAAGATTGATCCATTAAAGTATCTACTCAGCAAAGTTTCCCTCACAGGTAGACTGGCAAAGTGGGTCATGATACTTAGTGAGTTTGACATTGATTATGTAGAGATAAAGGCCATCAAAGGACAAGAAATTATAGATTAGTTGGTAGAAGCTCCTCTCAAGGATCATCAACCATTAAATATTGAGAATCTGGATGAGTCCAAAATGCTTCTTATACATCAAACATGGAATATGTTCTTCGATGGATCGTTCACCCAGCAGGGGTCAGGTGTCAGGATATTGTTCATCACAACACAAAGATATTCTTTACCTAAAGCATACAAGATGTTTTTTCCTTGCACAAACATCATTGAGTACGAAGCTCTGATCAATGGCATGAAGATAGTTGTTGAATGGCATGTAGATGAACTTAAAATCTTTGGAGACTCATAATTGGTCATCAATCAGGTCAATGTCATCTATCAAACAAAGGATGAAAAGTTGGTGCCTTATAAATGGATAGTTGATGATCTAAAAAAATACTTTGCACATATCACTTTTCAAAAAATTCCAAGACTAGATAACAAAGCATCTGATGCAATGGCTACTCTTGCCTCTATGCTACAAATACCAGAAAATGACTTCTGACATGAATTCCTGGTGGAAACATTATGCTACCCAACCTACAATACCCCTGAATCTAGGATGATTTGTTCAGTCATTGGACACGATTCATCTCACTACCATCATATCTACTCCTACCTCTTGTTGGTAGTCTTGCAAGTTTTCATGTTTTGTCTTTAAAAATTTTAGATTCCTGATTCTGTCCCTATTTTTTGTGGTTCAAATTTGAGTTTTTCTAGCCCCAAAAGCTCCAATTTTCATTTAAAGGATAAAACCCTAGGTTTCAGGTCTCATTGCCTTTGAAAATCCAAAAAAACCTAAAAATGCTCACCCTAGTCTATTTGGTCGTTACCTTTTTCAAATGACTTAAAAGACCTTTTAAAGCATGTGCACTTTTGTCTCCCTGGTTAGTTGCTTAGTCTCCCAAGCAAATTGGCATATTCCTTGTTATTTAGCGATTACCCAAAAACCCTTTGTCGTGCAATCTCCCTAGGTTGAGGGAATATTCTTTCTCTTCAAATGACTTAGCGGTCTCCCTTAGTCACCAAGTCTTTGAATATCTATTATGAGAATTAGTGACTACTGTGATAATTTTTTGCAAAGTGGCTATGGTCGCTTTATCTCCAAATAAAAAATGCCTACAGTCGGGTGATCTCTAAAGTGAATAAAAAATTGATATATTACTCAGTGGTAAAGAGATTTGTAGTTGGTCACTGAATCTATAGATGCAACATGGCGGTCTGTTTAGCGGGTCGCGAGGTCTCTAGTTATCTAGCGGTTAAGTTATTTTATCCCACAACTTGGTGATTTCATTAGTCATGCTTTCTCATCATCCTGGCAGTTATGTCTCTAGCGGTCAGTGATTCAGCGACATGGTTATCTCTGAGTCTCTCAATGAAGCGGTTAAGTTACAAAAGCTGCAGTGACTTAGCGATGACCGTTGGATCAAATTCTAATTAGCGGTTGATGTTTATTTTTGTTACTTGACAAAGGTTAAGTAATTCTTCTCACAACTTGGAGAATATAAGTGTCTGTGCATTCTCCAGATTTAACCATAGTTGAAAAAGATATCTAGCGACAAGGAGAGGTCTTCAGTCACATGGTCACTAGCTAAAGATGAGTTAAGGGGAGGGTTTTCCAATAATTGTTCTCAGCCATTGATTTAGATTTGATCAACTGGTGGCCGCGTAATCTCACAATCAAACCTTGGGTTAAAGAGTAATCTAGTGACCTTGAGATTTGCATAGTCACTCAGTCTCTAGATCAAACTCAAGTTAAGAATTTTGTTCGGTGATTATGAGATTTTCTTAAATCGGGTGATCTCCAAATAATCCAGAGTTAAGTGTTGACCGAAATCAAGGGATTGAAGAAAGTTTGAATTTCTACTTGCCAAAATTTGTGATGTGTCTCTTCATGATTGGTTGATTAAAAAATGAAAAATATAAACAGGAAGGCAGGCTTGACTATAGTCACCAGATCTCTAGAAGAGATAAATTGAAGTTTTCATGTCTTCAGTCGTTGAATCTCTAGAAAGTTAAGTCGGAAGGTCTCAAGAAGGTGTTTGAAAAGTCAACTGACTTCAATGACTAAGAGATACACTATTTTCACTAGATCTTGCGATGGCCCTCTGTCGCCAGGTCTCGAGATAAATTCAAAGAGGAAATATTTTACAGCGAATAAAGTAGTGACTATAGTCACCAAGTCAAAGGATAGAAAATGTAAGAAGGCTTATTGTCACCCAGTCTCCAGATAAATTTAAAAGGGTTCAAATTATTCAGCAACTATGATATCTGACTATAGTCGTTAGATCTAAAGAAGAAGTAAATTTATTTAGTGACTATGGTTTTCTTCAGTCGCCAAATCTCTAAAATTATAAAGGAGGCACCAAATCTTTTAGTGATTATGAGAACGTGTTGTAGTCGCTAGATCGCCAGAAGTTAAAATTTGATTACCTGTCATTTTCTCAGCTTACAGCTAGACAATTGAGTTCTAAGCATGACAAATAATGGTGGAAGTGAGATATTGTTTAGCTTTTTGATCTCTAACATATTCTTGAATATAACTCTACTAAATAAATATAGTTGTTCCTCATTTATTTCGAATTACCAAGCATTCAAAAAGTCAGAGCAATAGAATTACAAGATTCAGGACGTCCAAAATTTGCAGAAGTATTTCAAATTGTAGACAAAATGATCAAACCATCAGTCAATGGGGCCTTTATTGGCAAAGGAGGAAAAGAGAAAGTTAAGGAGAGTTTTTCAGATGAATTCCTTGCTCTCCTATTGGGCTCATCACAAAATAAGAAGGTTAGTGATGAATGTTTCATAGATGATCTTGCTTATTGTAGAGATGCTAGGACACTAGATGTCACTAGAATGTGCTTATTTAAATACTTTTATAAGAATTCTGAGAGTCCAGTCCCTGTCTCAAACCCTTGCATGTCTGGTTAAGGAAAATTGATAGTTCTGGAGGTCTTCTTGGATGTAGATGTCTTAATTGTCTTATCCCACAACTATGACCCTCTATCTAGAACAATTAGGAAAGCTGATGGTTCTCCTCTAGTCTCTCTTGATCATAGCTCATTTATAAGGGCTTTCGGTATCCAAGTCCCTATGGCTACTGAAATTAATTTATGGGCCTTGACCAATAGGTATACTAGGGAGGCTGCTATGGTGGCAAAAGAAATTCAAGCCCATGTGTCACAAGAAAATAGAAATTACATCACACCATTTACTAGGTCAATAGCCCCTTTTTTCTATAAGGATCTCAAATTCTACATCAAATATATTGCATACAGATTATGCAAAGTTCTAGGGATCGATGGTGAGGAGATAATCACAATAAACCTGCTAATGATGGTTTTGGATTCCTGGAGTCTTCATGTGGCAAGGAGATATGACTATATAGGTTTTATAATAGAAATAATGCATGAGGGTTTATTAGCTGTGAAGAACCACATGTCTAGTTCTGGTTCTACACTAAGATTTATGCATTATTCTCTACTAATGCATCTTATTTTAAATTTCAATTATAACATCATGAACATGGATAAACTTGAGCCACAGATGATGTATCAAGGGAAGCCAAACCCGGTGCAATACTGGATAAGAACTTGGAGTCCTTCTTCCACAAGGAGTGATTTTTGTGTGTTTGAAAATTGGATGGTTCGGCCTATCCTCCTCAACTTAGGGCTTGATATTTCAAGGTTGTCTACCAAAGTTTTGTAGCTGGTGAGGCCTCAAGAATTTGTTGATAAATGGAATAAGGGACATAATTGGGGAGATATATACTATGAAAAAGGATATACTATGATCAGATTATACGGATGCCCTCAACCTCCCCACATACTACCATTCTTTGTTCCACCAAGGGTGGCATTTTTAGAGTTAATTTGGAAGCTTATGCTGACTGAGAAGGAGCATCTGGCTTCACACAAGAAGCAAACCTTTACTCCTAGGCACTTTAGGGTGCATAATATCACAACAAGCAAGAAGGCCCTCAGCAAGGTTGATGAGTGGCAGCGATAGTTTAGAATGCATGTTGCTTCCCATAGATATGTGGATATAGAAGGATTCATAGTTGCTGCCAGGAAATATAGAAGAAGTGGTAAGGAGAGCTAACCAAATACATGAATTGTATACCATGGAGAATTGAATGAGACAAAAGGGACTAGCATTTAGTGGTTTCTTCCCTACAGTACCTTATCTTCAAAGGCTTGAACAAATGATGTCTCAATTCAACACTCTGATGAGAACATTTGAAGATCAAATTGATGAGACTAACAAGAAAGGAGATGTCCATTCTAAATTTGAGTGTGATGAGGATAGTGATGGTGGTTATTATGTGCATCGCATCCCTCCTCTAGAGTCAATAATGGTAGAAAGGCATCAGGTCGGGGAGAATATTATTGATCTAGCAGAGCTTCATAGCTCTTAAGATACAAGTGAGCCACCTCCAAAGAAGCAGAAATTATTGGTTGGTGAATCTTCTTAGGTGAAGAAAAAAGATAAAATAGGAGCCCTATTCCCCAGAACTATTGTCCATGATCACCAATTAAGAAAGAAAATAAAGGACGAGAAGAGGAAGTGACAGCTTGAAACAGAAAATGTTGAGTTGCCCTTGTCTCTATGCCAAGATGAGAGAATGATTGAACAAGATGCCTTCTTAAAGGATGACAATTTAATAGAGTCAAAGGAATTCAAGAGCTTCTTGATTTTGCACAAACAACAATAGGTTGCATCTAGTGTGCAAATCACTGAAGAGGTTCAAGTGCCAGATGAGGCAATGCAACAATTAAGAGAATATGACCTTGAAGCTGAAAAACTCACCCCAGATGAGGCTAGACAACTAGTGAAAAAGAGCAATATGCTACTTGTGCTTGGGTGGAACTTGTATTCATACTTTATTATTAATCAAATCAAAAGGTAGAAAGACATAACTTTGTCTTTGGAAACCCAAGTGAGGGATATCATTAGAGGATTTGGGTACAGCCCAAAAAATCAAGCATTAGCTCTCTGGAGTCTTTATCCTAAGGATAAAAAGCCTTTAATTTTGAATCCCAAGGAGTAGATGGATGGAGATAAGATTGTGTGGTCCATCCACAACACAAGGGACCTTGAGATTTCTCAAGTGTTAACCCATTTTTCCAGACTAAATGAGGATAAGATAAAGTAGCTATCAAAGAGGTATGGCTCCCTTCTAGAGGACTACAGTGCATTGTTGAAGGACAGGGATCTTTGAATAATAAAGGAGAAGGCACTAGAAAAATCTCTGGTAGACTTAGAGCTTCAAGTCATAAATACTCATGTAGTGGCTTCTGCACCTCCTAAGCAACCTGTATTAAAAGAGGCTAAAGGAATGACAAAGAGGAAGTTGCTACAAAGTTAGAGAAAATAAATGTGGAGAAAAATGAGGCTATTTTACCTCTCTGAGACATGCTGAGATTTTCCTTGTGTGTTTGTTCTATAGTTTTATCATTCCTCCCCGAGTAACTCTAAGATGTCTATCTTGACCGAGAGAAGCGAAGACTAGGGTATGATCTTTTCCTTGCTTTCTATTTTTTGGCTTAGTTCCAATGATCCAATGAATCTATATAAGAGGGGTGTCCACTATGAGATCCTTCATCTTGTGTTGGATGGCCATATGTACCTTGACTCCTTTTATATGGAAACTTTGGTGAGGTTGGTTCTTCTCCTTGTCTTTTTGAGTGACTTTTTTCTACTACAAGTGAAATTATGATGCTCGTCCTATGAAGTGAATGTAAGGGTCACTGCAAGCACCTTTGGTATGCTTATCATTCACTTATCAGAAGTTTATACGCAAGGACCATTCAGGTCATTCTAGTAACTATGCTTTGATGTTTATGTTAACTTGCTAAATCAAAACGAATAGGTGTTTAGGTCATTCTAGCTTCTTGTGCCTTAATTCTTACACCTCATTCTGACAAATCTAAGACTAATGTCATATTCATATTCTCATGATTGCAATGTCAGTGAGGGTTGTATGACATCTTGTGCTCATCTGATACTAAAAACTCTATGATGATAATTATCTAATGGGTCCAACAACCAAATCCTAGGGGTTGCATCTAGCTTAGGCTTGCATTTTCATTATAGACTTGCATAGTGATAGTGTTTGATGTTCACTTCATTGTGTTATTTGCCAGAGTTCTCATCTTACGTTCTGGGTTCATCTTGACTACACAAGTGTCTAATCCTCACTCTCTCTCTTCAAAACAAACATTCTTTTGGTTATTACTTGTTGTGTATTGCAAATATCCTACATGAGATGATTAGTACCATATACATTACATTTCCATTGCATCCATCAAAGTGCCTCCTCATAATCCACATCCATACATTTACATTTACATATTCATATACATGTGCATTCATAAATCAAATCATACATTACATTTATCTATCATTGCATTTCACATTGAAAACATATATAACAAAAACAATATGTGCATTTCATCCATACATAAATAAAGGAACCATGTGCATCTTGTACATATTCATTTGCATCTCATATTTAATCCATACATTAATCATTTAGGATACATCTCATAAAGCATCAACATGAAAGCAATAAATTACATGTACAATGATACCAAAAAAATGAGCTCATATATATATCGATCCAAATGTCAGTGTACAAATGGTGCTACTCGAGCACAGTCTATCAAAAATAGGGCTACAATGCATCGAATCTATCTCCTAATCTAGCTCTGCCCATCACCACCTAGAGTTGGAGGAGGTGGAGGCATGTCTCCCTATGGTGGTGCCTGTGGTGGGGGTCCTTGTGGAACTGATGGTGCTCTGGCATACTCTAAAAATTATGGAACCTAGTTTGCTAGCTCTAGCAAAACATCAACATAAGCCGCATAGTAGTAAGCTGCCTGGATAGCCTCATAGAGAATCTCAATTTGTGCCCTCACCAGGTCATCTCGTAGCCCTCTGATCTCTCTATCCTACTCTACTATTTGGGTATCCTTAATGGTGACACGTATATCATGATCCATCAGCTCTTATTGAGCCTATCACAATCTATCACATGTGCTCCATAACAGATCCTGCAACTGTGCAGTCTCATCTCCTAGGGGTGCTCCCTGTGTAGCCTGATCCTGCATGATCATGTCCTTGACTTGTGCCTCCTTGTTAGGAGACTACTACTATGATGTATCCCATGTCCCCTATCTGGTCGATCTATCATGCCCCTGACTGCTACCCACACCAAGATCTATACCCATCTATCTTGGCAAAATAGCAGTATATCTAGTCCTTTATCAGGGTATCTATTGCTGCACTGCCAACTATTATGGCCAGGCTAGCTACTGTGCCACTTGCTACTGTGGTGGAGGTTGCACCACCTCCTATGCTTGCTAGCCCATACCAACAAGATCTATAAATCTTAGGAATGGATGCGGCAATAAATGGTCCTCATACACCCATGTCATCCCTACATTAGCCACGCCCACCATATAATCCCATCAAGTTGGCAGTACTCGTGACTCTATCATGTACAAATGATGTCTCAATTCAACACTCTGATGAGAACATTTGAAGATCAAATTGATGAGACTAACAAGAAAGGGGATGTCCATTCTGAATCTGAGTGTGATGAGGATAGTGATGGTGGTTATTCTGTGCATAGCATCCCTCCTCTAGATTCAATAATGGCAGAAAGGCATCAGGTTGGGCAAAATATTGTTGATCTAGCAGAGCTTCATAGCTCTCAAGATACAAGTGAGCCACCTCCAAAGAAGCAGAAATTAATGGTTGGTGAATCTTCTCAAGTGAAGAAAAAGGATAAAATAGGAGCCCTATTCCCTAGAACTGTTGTCCATGATCACCAATTAAGAAAGAAAATGAAGGAAGAGAAGAGGAAGCGAAAGCTTGAAACAGAAAATGTTGAGTTTCCCTTGGCTCTATGCCAAGATGAGAGAATGATTGAACAAGATGCCTTCTTAAAGGATGACAGTTTCATAGAGTTAGAGGAATTTGAGAGCTTCTTGATTTCGCACAAACAACAATAGGTTGCATCTAGTGTCTGAATCACTTAAGAGGGTCAAGTGCCAGAGGAGGCAGTGCAACAATTAAGAGAATATGACCTTGAAGCTGAAAAACTCACCCTACATGAGGCTAGACAACTAGTGAAAAAGAGCAATATGCTAATTGTGTCTGCGTGGAACTTGTATTCAGAATTTATTATTGATCAAATCAAAAGGCAAGAAGACATAACTTTGTCTTTGAAAACCCAAGTGGGGGATATCATTAGAGGATTTGGGTATAGCCCAAAAAATCAAGCATTAGCTCTGTGGAGTCTTTATCCTAAGGATAAAAAGCCTTCAATTTTGAATGTGAAGGAGCAGATGGATGGAGATAAGATTGTGTGGTCCATCAACAACACAGGGGACCTTGAGATTTCTTAAGTGTTAACCCATTTTTCCAAACTAAATGAGGATAAGACAAAGCAACTATCAGAGAGGTATGGCTCCCTTCTAGAGGACTACAATGCATTGTTGAAGGACAAGGATCTCTGAATAATAAAGGAGAAGGCACTAGAAAAATCTCTAGCAGACTTAGAGCTTCAAGTCATGAATACTCTTATAGTGGCTCCTGCACCTCCTAAGCAACCTACATTAAAAGAGGCTAAAGGAATGATAGAAGAGGAAGTTGCTACAGAGTTAGAGAAAATAAATGTGGAGACAAATGAGGATATTTTACAGGCCTTATTAAAGATCTTGTAGCATAGAATTAACATGCTGAGAGATAAATCTGATTTAGTTTTTAATGCTCACAATAAGTTTCCTGAATTGCAAGTGGAAGTTAATAATTATGTTCAAATTTTGAATGGATATTATGCAACTTGGTTTGTTAGGGAACCACTTTTTGAGAGATTGGCGGTCATTCAATCCTTAAGAAATGATATTCTAGAGATAGTTCTGCAGGTGGGAGAGGAAATCAATAGAATTAAAGCCATATTGCCACTTTTTAAAGGTAAGGAAAATCAGATAGAGGCGAAGATAGCCTTGCTCAGTTCAGATTCCAATAAATTTAATCCTCCCATTAAATGTGTAGATGGTGTCATTAAAATCTTTGATCAATGGAGATCAAATTTTGATCTTATTTTGCCTAGGAAAGAGGCATTTTTAGATGAAAGCAATGAGGTGGATGTGGAAAGATTCAACAAGACCCTGGATGAAGCCATAAAAGTAGAGATGGAACTGATCAGATTTGTTGCAGATGTCAAAGCCATAACAGATGCTAGATGGGAGTGACAAAAAGCATAACTACAACATACTCAAAACTATAAATGGCCAACAAAGGAAGAGGTCACTCCATGGGATGAGCTTACAAAGCCCAAGAAGATAAAATCTATTGTAGTTGACTTTGATATCTTGGATGATGAATAGAAAGGACACCTGGAGGACCTGACACTTGATCTCAGAGGACAAGGATGATAAGCTATCATTTAAGAATGGTGTAGGTTAGCATGAAATGGCGGTCACCATATCTCATTAAAACTTAAGAAGCTATCATGAATACTTGCAGACAAAGGTGTCAGTAGTCAGTGATCCAGGGTGTAGAACAAATCGAGATAATTTTGTCTTTCCACTGCCTGAGGGCTTATTGTATCTTATCTTTTATGCTTTGTCTTTTATACTCTTTAGGGTTATGGTTTCAACCATTCCAAGCTTGTTGCATTCCCATTAATAAGGGAAATCCAAGATGGTTGAATGGTAGGTATAAATAGAGTTGTTATCTTGTTTCAAAAGGGGAGAAGAGAATATAGAAAAAACCAAGTACAATTGCTACAGAACATACTTCTAAACTTTGTGTCTTAATTTCTGAGCATGAGTTTTCTTATGTAAATTGCAAGTCTTCCTTAATATAAATATACTGCAATTTCTATCTCTTGTTGTTATTGTCTCCCTATTTTTGTATTTACTCTTGTATGTTTTATATGTAAGGCCTTTAAAATATACTGGTTGCTAAGAAACTTCTTTAATTGATTATGAGTTTCTCTCAAGGAGAGAATTAAAATCCTTGTCATCAATTTTAGGGAGTAAATATATCTGTAGGGATATTGATAGTAATAATATTAGATTGACAGAATAGTTTGCAAGGCATCCTATTCGGATTGCACATTGTATGTAAGGCATACTGTCATATTTCTTTAAATAGACTTGTGGATTTGCATTTAGGACTCTTTTGCCCTTTGGATTTAGACACTGGTTTGAAGTGTGTTTTTCTTAAAATTTATCTTTTTCAATCCTTAGAAGAATCAAAATTAATTTCATTGCCAATACTTTTATTTTCAAGAATTGTGTTTATACTTTGATAGGGTTGTGTCTGAGTGGTACAGTACATATTTAGTGATTCCTTAAAGAAAGAATCAAGAGGTTATCCTTCCTTGAGTAATACTCAAAAAAAGAAGGATGAATGTCCTTATGCCACTATTTCATGCTATTACAATTATAATTTCTATTATAGTACTCTGGATTAGGATAATTTGGGCTATCTGCAAAGTAATAATGTCTTATTGAAGTAATTTGAAGAAATAATAGCATGACAGTGAAGACTTAATCCACCATTTGAATGTTTACTTAAATCATAGTAAATCATTATAGGCAATACCCGCCTGAGTCTTGTGGAGCTCAAAGAAAAAGGAGGATCTTATCCAATCCTCATCAATTAGGCTTTTCTTGCAAACTCGGAGTCCTTTTTAACTGAGAATCAAGCCCATACATTTGCCAAGTTTGATCCTACAAGAAAAATCTAGAACAAATTGGCAACTTCGCTAGGGATAATCAAAATCTTTTGCAAAGTTATAAGTGACATAGGTTTCAAGTTGACTTTGACTCCTAGCTTGCTCATTTCATACTGGTCAGTCACCATTGAAGATCAGAGTTATCATTTCATCTTTGTCCCCTTAGGAGGTTTTCTTATATTTTCTCCCAAGGATAGTTTCTCCAAATCCCCAAATACATTGGGTGGTGACTCTCTATAAAATCTATGTGCCAGTGCTCCATAAGAGATCCTCTATTTCATAATGACCCATAAGAATACAAGGTCTTCGAGAAAAGAACATACAAAAGAAAACTTAGAAGGAGAACTTCTAGCTACTTCAAGGTGAAATCAAATGAGGAGGGAGAGAAATAGTAATGACATGTCCTTCACATGGAAACAAAAAGGAAATGTGAGGACAGAGGATCCTGTTCAAACAAACCGGGAGGGAAATACTTCAGAGTATGAGGAAGCAGTTGATTTAGGTTTGAATCAATATGATGATTACTATTCACACTCTAAAAAGGATGGAGGGAGAACCCAACCCCATAGACGAGGAATTCCTAGAAATAATAGAAGATCTAGAAGCCAAAGTAGAAGTAGACAAGACTTTGTTCCCTCTTTTCCCTTTGGTTCCTCCTTACAAGGCCACCAAGTACCTAATGACCACCAAGAAGAAATACCTGCCCAAAATTCTTCATCAGAAACAACCCTCCCAGATTCTAAAGAAATCTTTGAAGAAGTGTTTGAACTAGAAAGGAAGATCCGAGAGCAAGCTGCAATAAGGCAAAAAAGAGAAAAAGAAAAGGAAGAAAAGATTAGACATACTATGATAAGAGCTGAACAATTGAAGAAGCAATTGCTAGATTTTGAAGCTATAAATTATGTTCCTATAATAGAGAAAACAAAGGAACAACCTATTATCCAAGAAGTACATGAAATAAGAAACCCTAGGGATAAGGGTAAACAAAAGGTTGTGGGAGTTTCAATCAATGAACCAAATTATACCAAAAGAACTTTAGATCAAGCAGCAAGACTAGATGCTAACCTTGAAAATACCAAAAGGGAACAGGAATTATTGGCTAAAGAATTAGAAAAGGTAGAGCTAGAGGCTACTGCAGCTGAGATGAAAAGAAAGATTGAGTTCCTTAGGCAATCTTCAGGACCCACCAATACAGTGTCTACCTCCTTGGTACAAGGTGCAAATTTTGTGAATAATGCCAAAACTATCCCTTCATCGGGTATCCCTAAGGCTTCCACTATTTCAAATATCCAAACATCCACAACTTTAGGTGCTGGCCCATCTCAAATAGGGTCCATCCATAAGAGACACAAACAATTGGTTTTTATTAGGATCCCTGGGTACCCTAATCCTATCCCTGATGAAATTAGGAAAAAACTTCCAAAATTCACTGGAAGCACTACATTCACCTATGAGGAACACTTGAAAAGCTTCATTGATGTAATAGATGACTACAACATTGAGCTTGATGATGTAATTATGAAACTTTTTGTTCAATCTCTGACTGAAGATGCTAGAGATTGGTTTAGGAATTTACCTCATGCTAGCATAATTTCATGGGAATAGTTCAAGAATTGTTTCAAAGAACAATATGGTGATAAGACCAATGAAGGTTTCATGCTCAATGAGTTCAATAACATCAAGAAAAACCAAAATGAGGGTGTTGTTGAATTTAATGCCAGATTCCATAAACCTATGCATAAATTGTTACAAGTTATCAGGTTAGATGTCAAAATATGTTTGGTCACTTACCTAAATGCTTTTGATTCAAAGATGGGATATCTTTTGAGAGACAAAAACCCTAGAAACATTGTAGAGGCTTACAAATTGGCCATTAACATAGAAAGAAATAGAAGAATATCAGGGAAGTTGGGAAGAAGGGATGATTATAAACCTCCAGTTTCAAATAGAAAAGAACCAGGCAAATATGACACAAAACCAAAAGATGATGATAGTTTGAAGCAAATCTTAAGAGCAATAAAAGATTTGAAGCCTGGTGAAAGTAGAAACAATAGAGTGCAAGGAAATGATAGGCCATCCTTCAATAACTTTGACAAGTTACCAAGAATGCAGAACTATCCTTATAACACTCAGTAGAAGGATGGAAAGCCTGTGCTTCCTGAAAGAAGGAATAAACCCAATGACAGAACCCCTGACCCATTACACAAGATTTCAATGAACATGAATGATGATGTCCCATGGTTTATTTCTTGTCAATCACCTCATGATCCTTATTATTGTGTGGTTGCTCAAAGTAAGTGTCTCTACAGATGGAGAACAAGAAAGTAATGACAAAGAGTCTAATGATGATCAAGGATGTGCCATGACTTCTTCATGTATGTATGATGAAATGGACTCCACTAAAGACAATGAGGGTCAAGATGTTGCAAGTTCCCAAACCAAAAATTAGGTCTACCATCAACAAGTTTTTTCTGATGATGAAGAAGATAGTCAATTGGATAGAGTCCAGTGTAACACTTTAAGAAATGATGAATTAGTTGTGTTGAGAAGGCCCTCTAATGAGGAAATTGCACAAATCACAGCAAATATGGTTACCCAAGCCAAGAGTAACTATAATTTAAGGAATAGGGTAGTGGGTGATTCAAGTCAAAAGCCATCTGGTATATTCATCAAGAAGTCAGATAGGGATGTGAAACAAGCTCAAGATAAACATAAGGCTATAGAAGTTGTTAGCAAGACTAAGATCAAGAAGAATGTCACATTTGCTACTCCCAACATGACTTATAGAGTAAAGGCTAAACCTCTTGAGGAAACTGTCATTTCTTCCCAAAAGGAAGTCAAAACTCAAAGCAAGGATCATCCTGGTCTTACGGAACATGAAGAAAACAAGGAGGTCACTGTTATTAAACAAGATATAGTTGATCTAAAATATGTTCCTATTGACATGAGTAAGTTGTTGTCACAAATCACTTTCAAAGTTCCTTTGTTAGAAATGATGAGAATAGAGGAGCACAAAGAGAAAGCTTTAAGTTGTCTGAATGGAGTTGCTCCTACTAATACCCAAAATATCACTAAGGCTAATAAAGTGATTGCCTCAGTAATGAAATCAAACAAAAACTAGCATGGGGAAATTATTTATGAAATTCCTCAAATTTACTTGGATACAAATGTTATCAATACTATGACAAGAAACGTTGATCCTTTCTTTTTGTCTTTGGTAGTGAATGGGAAGCTTTTAAAGAACTGCATGATTGAGTTAGGAGCTTCTAATATTGTAATTCCTACAGAAGTGATGAGGTCTCGAGGTTTGAAAGTAGACATAGCTCATGGAAGATGTCAGGCCATGGACTCAAGAGAAGTACCAGTTATTGGTACCATAAAAGCATTACCTTATAGGTTGGCAGCTTACCCAAATAGGTTGTTAACTATGACTGTCTTGGTAGTTGACATCCCACCTCAGTATGGAATGTTATTATCCAATAAATGGAGTGCTTCAATGGGAGGTAGTATCCAATGTGATTTATCTTTCACAACTTTCAATGTTGATGGAAATAATATCAAAATATCCAGAGAAAGTAGAACCCCACACATGATTGAATTAACTAATGTTGATGATTTGAATTGCTGTGTGGATGTTGATATGGAAAACTTTAGAGTGGAAAAACTTATTCCAAAAGAAGAAGATACAAACCCACTAATTAAAGAACTGAAAGAACAACAAAATGCATTGTGGAAAATGTATTTTGATGGAGCTTGTTCAAAAGAAGGTTCAGAAGCTGGAGTCCTATTTATATCTCCGTTAGGTACCACTTTCAAATATTCTTTCCTATTGACTTTTCAATGTACAAATAACACTGTTGAGTATGAAGCACTATCTTTAGGATTAAACATTGCCATAAAACATGGGATAAAATGTTTAAAAGTTTTTGGTGACTCTGAGCTTGTGGTAGCACAAGTTAGATCCAAATATGTTGTCAAAAATTATAGATTGAAGTTATATAAACATGCTATTTGGGATTAGATTGAGTTATTTGATGCATTCAACATCTATTGGGAAGAAAGGTCTAAAAACATAATGGCTTATTTTTTAGCTAATGTTGCCTTAAAAGGAGATGATGTAACTTTGTCTGGAGTGTCAATAGTGGAAATAAAAAGTAGGCCAGTTATCCCAGATAATATTTATAACTGGCAGGTCTTTGAAGATGACCATGACATTTTAAAGTTTATTCAATGCCTTGACATGTATGAAGATCAACTCATAGATTGTAACACTTTGGTTGAGGAAATTGATGGTAAAGATATGGTCCTGGGCAATGACGTGATCCAGTTAAATACAAATCATATTCCTAAGGGTTTAACTAAACTAAAAGCATTATATAGTAGTCAAGATGATCACATGTTAAAGACTAGTAATGCTAAGGTAGAAGATTTGGAAGAAGTGAATTTGGGATCACATAACACACCTCAAATGATTTATATTGGAAAAGGATTGGATCCATAGATAAGATATAATCTGATAAAGTTATTAATGAAACATAAGAATGTGTTTGCATGGTCTTATGATGACCTGAAAGCCTATAAAGAGGACCTTTTCCAACATGAGATCCCATTAAAACAAGATGTTAAGCCATTTAGATAGAAGTAGAGACCTATATATTAATCCATTATTGGCTCCCAAAATGCAGCAAGAATTGGTTAAGTTGAGTGATGCAGGAATAATTCAGCCTATAAGGCATTCAACTTGGGTATCTAACCTGGTCCCGGTCAGAAAGAAAAATGGTGATATCAAGTTATGTGTAGACTTTAGAAACCTAAATGTTGCATCATTAAAAGACAACTATTCTCTGCCCAATATGGAAGCAATGTTGCATAAGGTCACTGGATGTGAATTACTATCTATGATGGATGGTTTCTCTGGATATAACCAAGTGTTGTTGAAAGAAACTGAACAATTTAAAATAGCATTCACAACACCTTGGGGAACCTATGTGTATGTCAGAATGCCATTTGGCCTTAGGAATGTTGGAGCAACTTTTCAAAGAGCCATAGATGTTGCTTTCAAAGAATATATAGACTTGTTTATGGTTGTGTACCAGGATGACATGACTTCCTATTCCAAAAGGGTTGAGGATCATTGTTCACATCTTGAAAATATTTTTAACAAAGCTCTAGAATATGGTGTGTCCCTGAATCCAAAGAAGTGTAACTTTTCAGTCAAAGAAGGAAAACTATTGGGGCACATTGTATCAAAATAAGGAATAAGAATTGATCCAGAGAGGGTGGAAGCAATCAAGAAGGTCACTACACCCAAAAATATCAAGGGTGTGCAATCTTTTTTGGGAAAAATCAATTTTGTTAGGACATTCATTGCCAACTTTGCTGAAATTGTCAAACCAATAGTTAAGTTACTCAAAAAAGATGTCAAATTCCAATGGACTACTGAAGCTCAAAATGCCTTTGACAAAATTAAAGAGGTTGTTCAAGAGGCACCTATGTTGAAATCCCCTGATTATAGAAAACCTTTTTCGCTATTTTCTTTTGCATCATTTCACACTATTGCTGATGTATTATTGCAAAAGGATGAAGAAAGTTTTGAGCATCTAATTGCATTTTTTAGTAAGTCTTTGCAGGCTACTGAATTAAATTATGAGATGATGGAGAAGAAAGCCTATGCATTGGTAAAGGCCATAAAATCTTTTAGACCCTATCTAGTATGTGCCAAGGTTATTGCATATGTTCCAAATGCAGTAGTGAAGGATGTTCTCACACAGTCTGAAGTTACTGGTAAAAGATTCAAATGGATTACTAGGATCTAGGAATTCAACTTAGAAATCCATATCACCAAGTTACTAAGAGGGCTAGGTCTGGAAAAACTAATGACTGAAGAGAACATGGATTTGGTCCAGATTAACAATGAAGGAACATCAAACATGACAATAACAAGTATTGAAATGCAACCATGTTATGCTAATATTGTTTATTTCATTAAGAATGCCAGATGTCCAGAGCATATGACTGACAATCAAAAGAGAGCCTTAAGGTTACAAGCTCAAAAGTACACATTGATACAAGGAGATTTATACTGAAAAAATATAGAGATGAAGTTTTTTTGTTTTGCCTTGACAAATATCAAGCAGAGGGGGTCTTAAATGAAATGCATGCTGGTGTATGTGGGGGACATTATTCTACAAGGACTACTGCCCATAAGATTTTGAGGGCTGGCTATTTCTGGCCCACATTATTCAAAGACTCTTTCCAATTTGTTAAGAAATGTGAGGCCTGTTAGAATTTTTCTTCTAAGTTGAAATATTTAGGAGCATTGTTGTTAAATCCAATAGTTTCAGAAACACCATTTACAATGTGGGGAATGGATTTCATAGGTGAGTTTGCTAAGAAATCAAGTGGGGGACATAGTTGGATACTTTTTGCAACTGACTATTTCACAAAATGGATAGAAGCTATTCCCACAAAAAAGGAAACAAGTAAAATAGTGATTGATTTCTTGGTAGATAATATTTTGACCAGATTTGGTGTCCCCATGAAGTTGATCACTGATAATGCAATGTGTTTTAGGTCAGATGAATTCAAGGACTTTTGTAAAGACAATGGAATCATGACATCTTATTCATCTCCCTATCACCCTCAAGTAAATGGACAGGTTGAATCTAGTAACAAAAGCATTTTGACAATTTTGAAGAAAACATTAGAGAAAAATAAGAGAGCTTGGCACTCAAAGTTGAAGCTTGCCTTATGGGCAGATAGGATTACAGTAAAGAAAGCTACTAGAAAGTCTCCATTTGAACTTTTATATGGTTTATAGTCAAGGTTACCCATAAATAATTTGCTTCCTGTTTATAAGTTTATTCAAGATGAGGAATTGGATATATCAGAGCCAATGCAAAATAGAATCATGCAGTTAACTGAATTGGATGAAATAAGAAGAGAAAGTCAAAAGAGTAATATCAAGTTACAACAGAAAATGAAGTACCTATTTGACAAGAGAGCCACTACCAGAAAATTCAAAACAGATGACCTAGTGCTTCAATGGTATGTGAGAGTAGAGGATAAGGGAAAGCATAAGAAGTTTGAATCACTATGGCTTGGCCCCTATATAATTCATAAAGGTTTTGGGAAAGATTCTTACTTGTTAAAAGATATGGATGGAGAAGTCTTTGAGTTGCCAATGCATGGGCAATTCTTAAAGCCCTTTTTCGACTGAAAGTTTTGGTCCTTATGCACTGTTGGAAATATTCAAGAATTAACCAAGTTACTGAGAGGGGAGGGGTGAATCAGTAACTTCAAATTTTCTTTCAATATCAGATGTATTAACATATAGTTCACTTTATCCTTTTGCATATAGAAAGCATGAAACATAAAAGCATTCACAACAATGACACATAGATTTGGTTACCCAAAAACCTTCCAAAAGAAAGTAAAACTAGGGTGGGGATGAAACCCACAAAGCTTTAATACTGCAGTATAAAGTTGGCTGGTTAAGGCTTACATTGATCACTTCTGATGATCTGCCCTGCTAGGAGCAATAAGGACTGCTAGGTCCACCTTGTTAGAGGTTTTACAAACATACAATGAAGTATGCACTTGGTTAAGAGATTTTACAAAGACTGTTAAGTCTACCTGGTTAGAGGATTTCAAGTTGATTCACCTGTTAGGATGAAACAATAGATCTCTTACTTGCAACTGTACTTGCTGATTGAGATTCTCTGATGTATTGATCACCTTCTGTGATGAATTTGTCTTTGCTGCTTCTTATACTGCTATAGCCCTTTGTAATTCGCTTATCTCTGCCTTTCTCTTTTTTTCATATTCATACTACTTGGTATTTGTACAACATTGTTTATATACAAGTCTAAACAATTAATTACAATTACAAAGTCGGCTTAACAAATAAACATAAGTGCTACTAAGTCGGCCCAAGTATGGTTACACGGTTCCTGCAAACTAACTCAGTGACTTTCTAATACTCGGCGTCCACTGCATTACTCGGCATCGTCATGCACTTGGTAGAAGTGAAGGCTCGGTTCATACTAACCACTCGATAAGTTTTGAACTCAGTAAATACTTGTGACTCGGTAGACATAATGTCACTCGGTTTACACTGTCCTGCTCGGTTTGCACTGTCCTGCTCGGTTTGCACTGTTCTACTCGGTTTGCACTGTTCTGCTCGGTTTGCACTCAGAATGCAAATAAGTGTTGTCACTAGTGGCAATCCTGCTTAATACCAACAATGCACATGAAATTTTCTTGTAAAATTGTATAGTTTTTCCTTTCAGTCATGTGTTTTTCTTCTTGCTTTTGGGTAGGCATTTTTTGGTCTACTTTCCCAGAGATCTATGGTTCTTTCTTAAACTCATTTAAACATCTTCAGATAGAACCACTGTTGGTAGTCTTTCCAATTTTGATGTTTTGTCTTTAAAAATTTTGGATTCCCGATCTCTGTCCCTATTTTTTGTGGTTCAAATTCCAATTTTTCTAGCCCCAGAAGCTCCAATTTTCATTTAAAGGAAAAAATCCTAGGTTTCAGGTCTCATTGCCTTTGAAAATCCAAAAAACCCTAAAAATGCTCACCCTAGTCTATTTGGCCGTTACCTTTTTCAAATGACTTAAAACATCTTTTAAAGCATGTGTGCTTTTGTCTCCCCAGCTAGTCGCTTAGTCTCCCAAGCAAATTGGCATATTCCTTGTTATTTAGGGATTACCTGAAAACTTTTTGTCGTGCAATCTCCCTAGGTTGAGGGAATATTCTTTCTCTTCAAATGACTTAGCAGTCTCCCTTAGTTGCTAGGTCTCTGAATATCTATTATGAGAATTAGTGACTACTGTGATAAAATTTTGTAGAGTGGCTATGGTCACTTTATCTCCAGATCAAAAATGCCTACAGTCAGGTGATCTCTGAAGCGAATAAAAAATTGATGTATTACTCAACGATAAAGAGATTTATAGTTGGTCGTTGAATCTCTAGATGCAATGTGGCGGTCTATTTAGCGGGTCACGAGGTCTCCAGTTATCTAGCGGTCAAGTTCTTTTATACCGCAACTTGGTGATTTCATCAGTCGCGCTTTCTCATCATCCTGGCAGTTATGTCTCTCGCAGTCAGTGATTTAGTGACACAGTTATCTCTGAGTCTCCCAATGAAGCAATTAAGTTACCAAAGCTCCATCGACTTAGCAACGACCATTGGATAAAGTTCTAATCGACAGTTGATGTTTATTCTCATTACTTGATTAAGGTTAAGTAATTCTTCTCATGACTTGGAGAATATAAGTGTTCGTGCAATCTCTAGATTTAACCATAGTTGAAAAAGATATCTAGCAACAAGGAGAGGTCTTCAGTCACATGGTCGCTAGATGAAGATGAGTTAAGGGGAGGGTTTTCCAACAGTTGTTCTCCATCGTTGATTTAGATTTGATCGACTGGTGGCCACGTAATCTCACAATCAAACCTTGGGTTAAAGAGTAATCTAGCGACCTTAAGATTTGCATAGTCACTCAGTCTCTAGATCAAACTCAAGTTAAGAATTTTGTTCAGTGATTATGAGATTTTCTTCAGTTGGGTGATCTCCAATTAATCCAGAGTTAAGTGTTGACCGAAGTCAAGGGATTGAAGAAAGTTTGAATTTCTACTTGCCAGAATTTGTGACATGTCTCTTCATGATTGGTTGATTAAAAAATGAAAAATATAAACAGGAAGGTGGGCTTGACTATAGTTGCCAGATCTCTAGAAGAGATAAATTGAAGTTTTCATGTCTTTAGTCACTGAATCTCCAGATAGTTAAGTCAGAAGGTCTCAAGAAGAAGTTTGAAAAGTCAACTGGCTTTAGCAACTAAGAGATACACTATTGTCGCCAGATCTCATGATGGCCCTCTATCGCCAAGTCTCGAGATAAATTCAAAGAGGAAATATTTTATAGTGACTATAGTCGCCAAGTCATAGGATGGAAAATGTAAGAAGGCTTATTGTCGCCCGGTCTCTAGATAAATTTAAAAGGGTTCAAATTATTCAACGACTATGATATCTGACTATAGTTGTTAGATCTCAAGAAGAAGTAAATTTATTCAGCGACTATGGTTTTCTTTAGTCACCAGATCTCTAAAAGTATAAAGGAGGCACCAAATCTTTTAGTGATTATGAGAACATGTTGTAGTCGCTAGATCGCCAGAAGTTAAAATTTGATTACTTGTCATTTTCTTAGCTTACATCTAGAGAATTGAGTTTTGAGCATGCCAAGTAATGGTAGAAGTGACATATTGTTCATCTTTTCAATCTCTAACAGATTCATGCATTCAATTCTACTAAATAAATACAGTTGTTCGTCATTCATTTTGAATTACAAAGCATTCAGAAAGTCAGAGCAATAGAATTACAAAATTTAGGACATCCAGAATTTGTAGAAGTATTTCAAATTGTAGACAAAATGATCAAACCATCATTCAATGGGGCCTCTACTAGCAAAGGAGGAAAAGAGAAAGTTAAGGAGAGTTTTTCAGAAGAATTCCTCGCTCTACTACCAGGCTCATCACAAAATAAGAAGGTTAGTGATGAATGTTTCGTAGATGAGTTTTCTTATTGTAGAGATGCTAGGACACCGGATGTCACCGGAATGTGCTTATTTAAAAACTTTTACAAGAATGCTGAGAGTCCATTCCCTGTCTCAAACCCTTGGATGTCTAGATTAGGAAAATTGATAGTTCCCGAGGTCTTCTTGGATGTAGATGTCTTAATTGTCTTATCCCAGAACAATGACCCTCTATCTAGAACAATTAGGAAAGCTGATGGTTCTCCTCTGGTCGCTCTTAATCGTAGTTCATTTATAAGGGCTTTCGGTATCCAGGTCCCTATGGCTACTAAAATTAATTTACAAGCCTTGGCCAATAGCTATACTAGGGAGGCTGTTGTAGTGGCAAAAGAAATTCAAGCCCATGTGTCGCGAGAAAATAGAAATTACATCGCACCAATTGCTAGGTGAACAACCCCTTTTTTCTATAAGGATCTCAAATTCTACATCAAATATATTGCATACAGATTATGCAAAGTTCTAGGGATCGATGGTGGGAAGAGAATCACCACAAACCTATTAAAGATGGTTTTGGATTCCTAGAGTCTTCATGTGAAATGGGGATATGCCTATATAGGTTTTATAATAGAAAGAATGCATGAGGGTTTACTAGTTGTGAAGAACCATGTGTCTGGTTCTGGTTCTACACTGAGATTTATGCATTATTCTCTACTGATGCATCTTATTTTAAATTTCAATTATAACATCATGAACATGGATAAACTTGAGCCATAGATGGTGTATCAAGGGAAGCCAAACCTGATGCAATACTGGATAAGGGCTTGGAGTCCTTCTTCCACAATGAGTGATTTTTGTGTGTTTGAGAATTGGATGGTTCAACCTATCCTCCTCAACATAGGGCTTGATATTACTAGGCTGTCTACCAAAGATTTGCAGCTAGTGAGGCCTAAAGAATTTCTTGATAAATGGAATAAGGGACATAATTAGGGAGCTATATACTATGATCAAAGTATACGAATGCCCTCAACCTCCCCACATACTACCATTCTTTCTTCCACCAAGGGTGGCATTTTTAGAGTTCATCTGGCAGCTTATGCTGACTGACAAGGATCATCTGGCTTCACACATGAAGGGAACCTTTACTCCTAGGCACTTTAGGGTGAATAGTATCACAATAGGCACGAATGACTTCAGCAAGGTTGATGAGTGGCTGGGACAGTTTAGAATGCATGCTGCTTCCCATGGATATGTGGATACATAAGGATTCATAGTTGTTGCCAGGCAATATTACATGCCCAGCATCCCATTCAATAAAAGGCATGAGGAGTATCCCGAGGAAGATGTGTTAAGAAATATAATAAAAGAAGAAGAAGTGGCAAGGAGAGCTGACCAAATACATGAATTGTATACCATGGAGAAGCAAATGACACAAAAGGGACTAGCATTTAGTGGTTTCTTCCCTGCATTACCTTATCTTAAAAGGCTTGAACAAATGATGTCTCAATTCAACACTCTGATGAGAACATTTGAAGATCAAATTGATGAGACTAACAAGAAAGGGGATGTCCATTCTGAATCTGAGTGTGATGAGGATAGTGATGGTGGTTATTATGTGCATAGCATCCCTCCTCTAGATTCAATAATGGCAGAAAGGCATCAGGTTGGGCAAAATATTGTTGATCTAGCAGAGCTTCATAGCTCTCAAGATACAAGTGAGCCACCTCCAAAGAAGCAGAAATTAATGGTTGGTGAATCTTCTCAAGTGAAGAAAAAGGATAAAATAGGAGCCCTATTCCCTAGAACTATTGTCCATGATCACCAATTAAGAAAGAAAATGAAGGAAGAGAAGAGGAAGCGAAAGCTTGAAACAGAAAATGTTGAGTTTCCCTTGGCTCTATGCCAAGATGAGAGAATGATTGAACAAGATGCCTTCTTAAAGGATGATAGTTTCATAGAGTTAGAGGAATTTGAGAGCTTCTTGATTTCGCACAAACAACAATAGGTTGCATCTAGTGTCTGAATCACTTAAGAGGGTCAAGTGCCAGAGGAGGCAGTGCAACAATTAAGAGAATATGACCCTGAAGCTGAAAAACTCACCCTACATGAGGCT
Organism: Chamaecyparis obtusa; assembly: GCA_027943335.1. Classification (NCBI taxonomy): domain Eukaryota; kingdom Viridiplantae; phylum Streptophyta; class Pinopsida; order Cupressales; family Cupressaceae; genus Chamaecyparis; species Chamaecyparis obtusa. The sequence continues at coordinate 514,606 of BSBK01001902.1, forward strand.
AGACAACTAGTGAAAAAGAGCAATATGCTACTTGTGTCTGGGTGGAACTTGTATTCAGACTTTATTATTGATCAAATCAAAAGGCAAGAAGAAATAACTTTGTCTTTGAAAACCCAAGTGGGGGATATCATTAGAGGATTTGGGTATAGCCCAAAAAATCAAGCATTAGCTCTGTGGAGTCTTTATCCTAAGGATAAAAAGCCTTCAATTTTGAATGTGAAGGAGCAAATGGATGGAGATAAGATTGTGTGGTCCATCAACAACATAGGGGACCTTGAGATTTCTTAAGTGATAACCCATTTTGCCAAACTAAATGAGGATAAGACAAAGCAACTATCAGAGAGGTATGGCTCCCTTCTAGAGGACTACAGTGCATTGTTGAAGGACAGGGATCTCTGAATAATGAAGGAGAAGGCACTAGAAAAATCTATGGCAGACTTAGAGCTTCAAGTCATGAATACTCTTGTAGTGGCTCCTGCACCTCCTAAGCAACCTACATTAAAAGAGGCTAAAGGAATGATAGAAGAGGAAGTTGCTGCAGAGTTAGAGAAAATAAATGTGGAGAAAAATGAGGCTATTTTACAAGCCTTATTAAAGATCTTGCAGCATAGAATTAATATGCTGAAAGATAAATCTGATTTAGTTTTTAATGCTCACAATAAGTTGCCTGAATTGCAAGTGGAAGTTAATAATTATGTTCAAATTTTGAATGGATATTATGCAACTTGGTCTGTTAGGGCACCACTTTTTGAGAGATTGGGGGTCGTTCAATCCTTAAGAAATGATATTCCAGAGATAGTTCTACAGGTGGGAGAGAAAGTCAATAGAATTAAAGCCATATTGCCACTTTTTAAAGGCAAGGCAAATCAAATGGAGGCTAAGATAGCCTTGCTCGATTCAGACTCCAATAAATCTATTCCTCCCATTAAATGTGCAGATGGTGTCATTAAAAGCTTTGATCAATGGAGATCAAATTTTGATCTTATTTTTCCTAGGAAAGAGGCATTTTTAGATGAAAGCAATGAGGTGGATGTGGAAAGATTCAACAAGACCCTAGATGAAGCCATAAAAGTAGAGATGGAACTGATCAAATTTTTTGCAGATGTCAAATCCATAACAGATGCTAGATGGGAGTGACAGAAAGCATAACTACAACATACTCAGAACTATAAATGGCCAACAAAGGAAGAGGTCGCTCCATGGGATGAGCTTGCAAAGCCCAAGAAGATAAAATCTATTGTAGTTGACTTTGATATCTTGGATGATGAATAGAAAGGACACCTGGAGGACCTGACACCTAATCTCAGAGCATAGGGATGATAAGCTATCATTTATGAATGGTGTAGGTTAGCCTGAAATGGTGGTCACCATATCTCATTAAAACTTAAGAAGCTATCATGAATACTTGCAGACAAAGGTGTCAGTAGTCAACGACCCAGGGTGCAGAACAAACCAAGATAATTTTTTCTTTCCACCACCTGAGGGCTTATTGTATCTTGTCTTTTATGCTTTGTCTTTTATGCTCTTTAGGGTTAGGGTTTCGACCATCCTAAGCTTCTTGAATTCCCATTAATAAGGGAATTCCAAGATGGTTGAACGGCAGGTATAAATAGAGTTGTTATCTTGTTTCAAAAGGGGAGAAGAGAATATAGAAAAAACCAAGTACAATTGCTACAGAACATACTTCTGAACTTTGTGTCTTAATTTCTGAGCATGAGTTTTCTTATGTAAATTGCAAGTCTTCCTTAATATAAATATACTGCAATTTCTATCTCTTGTTGTTATTGTCTCTCTATTTTTGTATTTACTCTTGTATGTTTTATATGTAAGGCATTTAAAATATACTGGTTGCTAAGCAACTTCTGTAATTGATTATGAGTTTCTCTCAAGGAGAGAATTAAAATCCTTGTCTTCAATTTTAGGGATTAAATATATCTATAGGGATATTGATAGTAATAATATTAGATTGACAGAATAGTTTGTAAGGTATCCTATTTGGATTGCACATTGTATTTAAGGCATACTATCATATTTCTTTAAATAGACTTGTACATTTGCATTTAGGACTCTTTTGCCCTTTGGATTTAGGCACTGGTTTGAAGTGTGTTTTTCTTAAAAGTTATCTTTTTCAATCCTTAGAAGAATCAAAATTCATTTCATTACCAATACTTTTATTTTCAAGAATTGTGTTTATACTCTTATAGGGTTGTGTCTGAGTGGTACAGTACATATTTAGTGATTCCTTAAAGAAAGAATCAAGAGGTTATCCTTCCTTGAGTAATACTTAGAAAAAGAAGAAGGATGAATATCCTTATGCCACTATTTCATTCTATTACAATTATAATTTCTATTATAGTACTCTGGATTAGGATAATTTGGGCTGTCTCCAGAGTAATAATGTCTTATTGAAGTAATTTGAAGAAATAATAGCATGGCAGTGAAGACTTAATCCACCATTTGAATGTTTACTTAAATCATAGTAAATCATTGTAGGCAATACCCACCTAAGTCTTGTGGAGCTCAAAGCAGAAGGAGGATCTTATCCAATCCTCATCAATTAGGCTTTTCTTGCAAACTTGGAGTCCTTTTTAACTGAGAATCAAGCCCATACATTTGCCAAGTTTGATCCTACAAGAAAAATCCCTAACACCTCTGTGACCAGATTGTTCCAGACACTTACACCCAAAATGAGAAACATCACCTAATCTACAATGCTTCATGTTATGTCATTGTAGCTAACAACTTGTATAGGTGAGGTCTATACAGTACCCTCCTTAGGCGTTTAGAGCTCGATGAGTCTAAACGTGCATTAGCTGAGGTGCATGAAGGCATCTGTGGTTCTCATTCGAGCAGCTTGACATTGGCTCGTAAGCTTATTAGAGCTAGTTAATATTGGTTGCATATGGAAAAGGAAGCTACACAATATGCCAAATATTCCAAACAATGTAAGCTACACAAAAATTTGATTCACGCTTCTGCCAAGGAGCTGATTCCCTTCATCAGTTCTGGTCGTTTCAGCAATGGGCCTTTGATTTGGTGGGTTAGATTCAGCCTTCTTCCTTGAAAGGACATAAGTTCATTATCACTGCTATAGATTATTTTACTAAATGGGTCAAGGTAGTACCTCTAACCATAGCCGATGGAAAATTTGTAGCCGGGTTTATACTGAATTACATCATCTGCAGGTATGGTGTACCCTCCTTAATAATCATTGACAATGGGGGGCAGTTCAAGAACAAGGATCTGAAATAGTTATGCACTAAGTTCAAAATCATTCAGCACTAGTCTTCCATCTATTATCTCCAAGGTAATGGACAGGAAAAAGCATCAAACTAGATAATCCTTAAGATCCTGCATCATACAATTCACAAATCTAGACAAGACTCTAGATTAATCTGGCTCTATGGGATTACCGCACAAGTATACAGACACCGATAGGGGCCACACCCTTTTTTAAAGTTTACAGAGTGGATGTTGTACTACCAATTGAGGTTGAGATTCCTACTTTGCGAGTCTCTCTAAAGGGCCTCATTACTGGTGATGATATTAGAGTATCTTAGCTACAAGAGCTAGAACTACTGGATGAACGTTGGTAATGGAATTTGATCATCTCCAAGCATATCAGAAGAGGATGTCTAAGAGCTACAATAAGAAGGTCAAACCAAGGAAATTCCAAGTGGGTGATCTTGTCCTGAGAGAGAACCCCAAGAATCGACAACAGCGGATCAAGAAGGGAAAGTTTGAACCAAATTGGCTTGGTCTGTATGTTATCACTGCAGTGTTTGGGTCTGGTGCCTATCAACTCTCTACTACTAAAGGACAATAGCTCAAAGATCCTATCAATGATCTGCACCTAAAGTGATTCTACAGCTGAGACATCTTCTGCATGCTCCTGTACATACTCAATCCTGAAAAAATCCTAAAAATTGCAAAATGTCCTTAAACAATGATCATCTTAGTGAAAACCTGGTAAACAGGCACTTTGATGCATTTATTATCCTAGTGAAAACCTCATAAACATGCACCTTGATAATACCAAAAAAATTCAAAAATTCAAAAAAAATACAAAAAAAATCAAAAATACAAAAAATACAAAAAATTGAAAAAGAAAAAAATGCGTCATTAATGAAAACCTAGAAAACAGGTGTCATGGTAGAAAAAATTGAAATCTCTACCAAGATGGTGAAAACCTGGTAAACAGGCACCTCTTGTTCCATAAAGTTATACCTCTTTCAGCACCGCTTGGCTCTATACAGCTACTCCTTGCTTTCCTGCTTTAGTTTTCTTTCCCACTTTAGTTTTCTAGCTCATGCACTTGCTCTCAATTATCTTTGAGATTATGCTCGACTCTACATGGATTGAAACTGGTCACACTTGGGGGCACCTTCCTAGTCTAGGGGGCATTGTCCTATTGCTTTCAGAGGAGCTTCTTCACATCAGTCACCAGTGGTTCTCACTGCGTCTGCCTGTTGATGTTTCGTTAGCTCTCAGATCTCTCTCCTTGAGGATCTCTTGTATCAGTCACCAGTGGTTCTCACTGCATTTTCCTGTTGATACTCCATTAGCACTTCGATCTCTCGTTGAGAATCTCTCTTGCATCAGTCACTAGTGGTTCTCATTATGTCTGCCTACTATCATTGTCCTGTTGAGACTTCTCATGATGTATCCTTTCGATCCGACATCAATCCGCTTAAACTTCAAACTAAAACTGGATTTGTAATTCTCTGAGACATGCTGAGATTTTCCTTGTGTGTTTGTTCTTTTGTTTTATCATTCCTCCCCGAGTAACTCTAAGATGTCTATCTTGACCGAGAGAAGTGAAGACTGGGGTATGATCCTCACTCTCGCTCTTCAAAACAAACATTCTTTTGGTTAGTACTGGTTGTGTATTGTAATATCTTGCATGAGATGATTAGTACCAGATACATTGCATTTCCATTGCATCCATCAAAGTGCCTCCTCATAATCCACATCCATAAATTTACATTTACATATTCATATACATGTGCATTCATAAATCAAATCATACATTACATTTATCTATCATTGCATTTCAAATTGCAAACATGTATAATAGAAACAACATGTGCATTTCATCCATACATAAATAAAGGAACCATGTGCATCTTGTACATATTCATTTGCATCTCATATTTAATCCATACATTAATCATTTAGGATACATCTCATAAAGCATCAACATGAAAGCAATAAATGACATGTACAATGATAGGTCAAAAAAATGAGCTCATATATATATATATATATATCAATCCAAATGTCAGTGTATAAATGGTGCTACTCGAGCACAGTCTATCAAAAATAGGGCTACAATGCATCGAATCTATCTCCTAATCTAGCTCTGCCCATCACCACCTGGAGCTGGAGGAGGTGGAGGCATGTCTCCCTATGGTGGTGCCTGTAGTGGGGGTCCCTATGGAATTGATGGTGCTCTGGCATACTCTGAAAATTGTGGAACCTGGTCTGCTAGCTCTGGCACAACGTCAACATAAGCCGCATAGTAGTAAGCTACCTGGACAGCCTCATAGCGAATCTCAATCTGTACCCTCGCCAGGTCATCTCGTAGCCCTCTGATCTCTCTATCCTACTTTTCTATTTGGGTATCCTAAATGGTGACATGCATATCATGATCCATCAGCTCTCATTGAGCTTGTTGCAATCTATTGCGCGTCCTCCGTAACAGATCCTACAGCTGTGCAGTCTCATCTCCTAGGGGTGGTCCCTGTGCAGCCTGATCCTGCATGATTGTGTCCCCAACCTGTGCCTCCTTGTTAGGAGACTATTACTATGATGTATCCCATGTCCTCTATCTAGTCGATCTATCATGCCCCTAACTGCTACCCACACCAGGATCTATACCCATTTGTCTCAATGGAATAGCAGTATATCTAGTCCTTTATCGGGGTATCTGTTGCTGCACTACCAACTATTGTGGCCAAGCTAGCTACTATGCCACATGCTACTATGGTGGAGGTTGCACCACCTCCTATACCTGCTAGCCCATACCAACAAGATCTATAAATCTTGGGAATGGATGCACCAATAAATGGTCCCAATACGATGATGTCATCCTTGCATCAGCCATGCCCGCCATATAATCCCATCGAGTTGGCAGTACTCGTGCCTCTATCATGCACCTACATTGATCTAATCTCGCTTGCCATCCCTTCTTCACCTCATCGACGAAGCGAGCATATGTGCAATACTCCTATGAAATGTCTTGTGGCCTCCCAAACTACCTTAGGACCTGTGATAAAGGGAATCACTCAATAATGCTGATGGTACGGCCTATCAAGGGACATGAACAAAACATATGAGGAAGCTCATGCCTGGCATCATCCCAGACCTCTATCCCTACCCATGGTCACCATACCACTGCTACCATGTCATCTATTTGAGCCCTCCACTGCTCTGCCTTACCCAGCGCTGGCTAGGTCATAGGGCCTCCATACTTGTATATGTAAGGTTCTAAGGCCTACCTCGTATCATGGAAAAATAGCCTACATATGGGAAGATGCTCCCAGACCCATATCTAAAGTATAAACACACCTACTACCATGCTTCACGTATCTCGATACACAATCTTGTGGTACATCTATGCCAGCATGCACTAGCCCAATCCAAATCTCACGGCTGGCCAATCCAACATCCTCTACAACATACGTCCCTAGCCACACTCCAGTCTATGTTGTCCTTTGTCTGACATTAGATAGCAGCCTAAAAATGTTGCTAGTACAATAGCTAATTTGTGCCCTAGACCATACTGGCTAACCAAGTCATCCCATGCGATGGCTTGACCCATCACTAGATCATCTTGCAATATGGCCCGCAGTGCCAAAGTGCCCGCTCTCGGTTGAGTGTCATATTCCATGCGTGGGCCGTGGAAGGGTACTCTCAAGATCCTGTAAATATCCTCAGGGGTCACTGTCATCTCCCCCTACGGCAAATGGAAAGTGTCCGTCTCTGAGTGGAAAGGTTCAACCAGTGCACCTAGCAATCCATGATTTATTCAGATGTCGGGTATATCACACAAATATGTCGATCCTAATCTGTCGATATGTGCACCCTTTGTGTCATCCAGACGTCACACTAGCTCCCCAATGATTGGGTGGTGAGATCAAAACATGATGTCCAAGAAGTCAACCTACAATGCAAGTGACGACACACGATCAATATCTGAATCATGATGATCTTCAAAGTGAAAACAACAATTGAAGTATGCACCTATCCTAAACATACCTTTTTGACACTCTACTCAAAAAATCTTATGCAATTCTGGGCATAAATTGGGAATTCTATTGTAGTTTGTCACGCGAGATTTCTCTGTCACGTGAGACTTTGCGCCAGTTTGTGCGAGAGATCTTCCCTGGGGAGATTCTCTTGTGCGGCTTCAACAGCCTTCTCACACAAGCTCGCGGAGGAACCCCGTGTGAGGAAGCCCTCTTAGGGTACTTTCTCATGCAAGATCTCTCCCTGGCCCACATGAGGAAATTATTTCTTCACGCGAGATTTTGCAGAGAAGTTCTAAAAATACCCTAAATCTAGCCTAAATCTCCTAAAAAGTGTTAATAATTTGAAATGCAAGCTGAGTTTTCAACTACTCACAGGTGGGTCATAGTCCATCGGCCAACTATATCATCGGGAGCACTTGAATCTATGTAATCTCACTGGCACATTCTCCATCTCGCTCTGAGCTCTCTAAATCACTCAAAGTCAAAGGTTACAAATGAATTGAAAATGACCCTTCCAAGCCTTATATAGGTTTTGACCTAATTTTCAAAAGTGCTCTATTTTGTGTGAAAACTTCACCCTTGGCTAAATCGACTACTCTAAATCCATTTTCGGGATCAAAATTGAAATCTAACACTCCTAGATAGCTCAAAATCACATTTTAAATTTCTAGGATCAACATGATCGGACACTTGTGCAATTGACCTTTTGATGTCATTTTCTTGCCAGAATCACATCTCATCATCATTTTCTCGACTCCATTTTTCATCAAAAGTCAACTCTAGTCAGCTCTAGTCAACCATGGTCAAACTTGGTCAACAGGATCTCTAGGACCTCCAGATCGCTTCTACATCTTCTCTATTCTTCTGTAATTTATTATGATTTCTTCTAGATCTCTGATTTTATCTCTATTTGCAACCTATTATTGTCAATCTTTATGACGTGTCATCTTTCAATTTCACTCCCGAGGGGGCAGGATGATTGCATCATTGAATCTTGTCGAATTAGTCTTAAATCAATTTGATCTAAATCAAAAGTCCTCATTGCTTGGGGAATCTCTTCACTAGGGGCATCTTTGTGTCTTGTATCTTGTCATCTTGTTATCTATCTATTAGGTATCTGAGCAATCTAACTCAAATCCTCGAGGATCAAGCTTCATTCTGGAGATGGTTCTCAAAATCTCATTAGGTATTGGGGCAATATAACCCTAATTCCTAAAATTAAAGCTTCATTCTGGAGATGGATCTTGAAAGCTCATTTTGACCGTTATCTAGGCAACCTAACCTAAGTCTCAGAGCACTAAGCTTCATTCAGGAGATAGTCCTAAAATCTGCATCAGTTATCATTTAATCGACGGGTATTGGGGCAATCTAACCATGACTTTTAAAGATTGAGCCTCATTCTGGGAACATTTTTACTAAAAGTGGCAAAATGACTGATGTCTTCGCAATCTAACTTAGGCTTTGGAGAATCAGGCTTTGTTCTGGAGATGGTTCTGCAACTCGATTTGATCGGTGTCTTGGCAATCTAACCTCAACTTCTGGGGATTAAGCTTCATTCTGGAAATAATCCTGAAAACCTCATCAATTGCCACATCAGAGTATTCTTTGAATCAACGTGTTGCTCGCACATCAATTCAAAGAGGGGAAAAATGTAATACCCCAAAATTGGCATCTTGCCATCCTAACCAATTTTGGTGCATTTAGTTTCATTTCTTCAAATTTCTACATCATCAAAGTCCTATTGTACTAGGAAAATTTTGTCTCCTAATTAACTTTACTTGACCTAAGTGTCAAATGTAGAAAACCTCAAATCTGCATTAATCACATGTCATATTTAATTCCTAAATATCAACATTTATTGGATAAATAAACCCTATGATTGATTATTTTAATTACAAAGTCCTAGCACTCTAATTAAATTAATTCCACCCCTTTTAGCTAATACACATCAAGAGGAATTAAATGATATTTAGTTCTTTAAATGAAATATCCTCATTTGAATTTAATTATTCAAGTAATTGGAAAAGTCACCCATGTGGCCATATTTCATTTATTTAAGTAAATAATCTCTCCAAATTGTTTCACCTCCCGCCAAGGAGACGAAGAGTCGACCATTTCTTTGCAAGAAACTCTTCAATCTCCACCCGGGCTTTTCTATAATAGAACCCTCTCATTCCTCATTTGAGGAGGCAATTTTAGAGTATCAAATCACTGGCGAATTATTGTCTCACTTTTTCTTGCATTCTCAAGTTATAATCATCTTGCATATTAGAGTAATTTCCATTCTTAGATTATTAATGATGCATTTCATTCTTAATTTAGTTTTCTTACAATGTTTTTAGATTAATGCTCATTTTCTTACAAGCTTTTTAGATTAATCTTGCACTATCATTCTAGCTTAATTTCAATTGCAATCATTTCCTAGCATTAAATCCTCCATTTTAGAGCTTGGTCTATGGTTGTTAGACTCTCAATTCTGAGAGTTATTCAAAACCCCACCTAAATAGGAGGCAACAGGTTAATTCATATAGGCATGAAAAATGAGTAATTCGATATTCATTTTCATATGTGGCTAATGAGTAATGACTATGTTGAACTCTATGGCTGAATAAGAGGTCCACATTCAGTTATAAACACTTACAACCAATGACTGGACCATTGACTCTTGATCAATTGAAAGATCAACGTGAACACAACATTACTATGATAGAGATTGTTGCTACTCTATCTGATGCTAAATTTGAGGATGTCAAAGATTGCACTACTACAAAGGAGATGTGGGATAAACTTGCTCAAGTCTATGGTGGTGATGTTAATGTCAAGAGATCCAAAGCTGAAAGCCTAAGAGGCAGCTTTGACGATATGAAAATGAAGGAAGGAGAAAACATAGTATAGTATACAAACTGAATAAAGGAGGTAGTCAATGCTATCAAAGGATCTGGTGGTGTCATTGATGAAGATACAGTGGTAAGTAAAATTCTAAGAACTTTGCTACCTGCTTATGCAAGCACAATATCTGCTATACATGAAATGAGGTTTGCACCTGGCAATAATCTTACTCTTGATAGTCTGATTGGTAAGCTAACAACTTTTGAGTTGAACAATTTTGATAATAGTGTTGTACCATCTATTGAGTCTACTTTCATGTCTTCTCTGAAGATTCATAAGTCTAGCAGTAGACATAATATAAAGAATGATAGTGATAGCAGTACTGATGATGAGCTTGATGAACTTGAAGCTCTTATGGCCCGAATATTACCTAAAGGTAAAGGTGGATATAAGGGTAAATTACATTTAGCATGTTTTAACTGTAAAGAAGTTGGCCATATTGCTCCTAGATGCCCAAACGGGAAAGAAGAAGATAGAAACATAGATTGATCTGGTGAAGGAAGCTATGGAAGGAGAAACAACAGAAGTTACTGACACTACAACAGAGACAACCAAGATCACAGAGATAAGAGAAAAAAGGTATGTTACATTGCTGAAGAGAATGATACTGATACCGACACAGATGATGATGTTGAAGTAGTATTTGTTGCGATGAAGGATGATTCTGAGGAAGAAGAAAGGTATGTAGAAACATCACTCATTTCTAAAGTTAGTAAAAATGATACTCGGATCATTGATAGTGGTTGTACACATCACATGACTAGTGATAAAGAAAATTTTGATCATCTTGAGCATTATAATGGAGGATCAGTAAGAATGGGTAATGATACACCATGTATGGTTATAGGAAAAGGATCTTTGTTGATAAATGATAAAATCAAATGTGATAATGCTTATTGGGTAAAAGGACTAAATTAAAATTTTCTAAGTGTGGCACAGCTTAACAACTCAGGTCACCTAGTAGATTTTCAAAGCATGAAGGTAAAGATATTTGATGAAAGTGGAAAGCTTGTTGGAACAGGAGAACAATCTAAAGGTAACTTATTTTATCTTCACAATAATGAGACTTCTTGTTTATTGATGAAAAATGAGGATGTATGGTTATGACATAAAAGGTTATGTCATGTAAATTTTGATAATATGATTAAGATCAGTAGAAAGAAAAAGGTTAGAGGTCTACCTAGCCTAACAAAGCCTGATCATGTTATGTGTCATGAATGTCAAAAGGGGAAAATGACAAAATCTAGTTTTAAGAGTAAAGACTATTCAACAAAAAAAAATTTGGAGTTAGTTCACACTGACCTATGTGGTCCCATGAGAGCTCAGAGCTACTATGGAGATAGATATTTTATTCTGTTTGTTGATGATTACACTAGATTGATGACTGTCATGTTTTTAAAAGAGAAATCTGAGGCATTTAAAATGTTTAAATGGTACAAAGCAAAAGTAGAAAAAGAAGTTGGGAAAGAACTGAAATGCTTGAGGTCTAATAGAGGTGGTGAGTTTATTTATGATGAATTCACTAACTATTATAATTAGCATGGCATAAAAAGATGGGTTTCTATACCGAGAACACCGCAACATAATGGTATTGTTGAAAGGAGAAATAGATATATTTTTTATTATGCAAGGACACTGATGTTAGAAAAGAATGTTGCACAAGTATACTAGAGAGAGGTAGTTAGCACATCTATATATGTTCTGAACTGAGTACAATGGAAGAAAGACACAAACAAAACACTCTACGAGTTATGGTTTGGTTACACACCGAGTGTAAGTTACTTCAAAATTTTTGGTAGCAAATGTTTTATTCTGAAAGATGATAGGAATGGGAAATTTGACTCTAAAGGGGATGAGGGAATATTTCTTGGATATTCTACTAAAAGAAAAGCTTACAAGTGTCTAAATAAGGTCACTAATAAGATGATTGAAAGTGCTAATGTCAAAGTTGATGAATTTGATGATAAAAATGATGAAGAAAGCAATAAGGAGCTAGAAGACTATGGTAGATTCACTTATGTTGAGCATCCAGAGTACCTACCGAAGCCATAGGTTAAGTTGACTAAGCATCAAGAAAATAACACTGAGGAACAACAAAGGGAAACCGAGGAATAGGAAGAAGCTACCAAGCAAGGAATTGAACCTGAACAGAATGAAGAACAAAGGAGAGATCAAGTGCTGGCAAGATTTTTCAGAAGGCATCATCCTAAGAACCAAATCATTGGAGACAAGCAAGCTAGCATGCTAACAAGAAGTAAGTTAAGACAGAATACATGCTTAGTTTGTGAGTTTGAATCGAAGAATCTTACAGTTGCACTTGAGAATGATGAATGGATAAATGCAATGAATGAAGAAATAGAACAAATTGAGAAAAATAAGACATGGACTTTAGTACCAAGACCAAAAGATAAGAATGTTATCGGTACTAAATGGATTTTCAGAAATAAGCTGAATGAGAATGGAGAGGTTAGAAGAAACAAATCTAGACTAGTTTGCAAGGGATATGCATAGGAAGAAGGCATTGATTATGGTGAAACTTTTGCACCTGTTGCTAGATTGGAAGGAGTCTGCATGTTACTTGCATATTTTGCACATAAGAAATTTAAAGTCTATCAAATGGATGTTAAGTCTACTTTTCTAAATGGAATACTAGAAGAGGAGGTCTACATAGAACAACCAGAAGGGTTTGTTGATCCAAATCAAAAAGACATGGTATGTAGACTACATAAAGCTTTATATGGTTTAAAGCAAGCACCAAGAGCCTCGTATGAACGGTTACATACTTATCTTTTAAGTATTGGTTTTGTAAGAACTAGTGAAAACAATAATTTGGATATGAAAGGAGGATCTGATGATACTATTTTAATTGTTGAAATATTTGTGGATGATATAATATTTGGAGGACAAGATCATATTTGTAAATCATTTGCTGATGAGATGAGAAAAGAATTTGAAATGTATATGTTTGGAGAGATTAATTTTTTTCTAGGCTTGCAGATAATTCAATAGAATGATGGAATTTTCATCACACAATCAAAGTACATAAAGGAAGTATTGAGAACATTTGGCATGAAAGATGCTAAACCAGTTGGAACACCGATGGTCACAAGCTGCAAACTAACTAAAGATGATGAATCTACAGAGGTAAACCAGACATTGTACCAATCTATGATTGGTAAACTAATGTATGTAGTACACAATAGACCAGATATTGCACATGCAGTGGGGATTGTTGCCAGATTTTTTGCCAATCCAAAGGATTCACACATGGTTGCAGTGAAAAGAATCTTGAGATACCTGAAGAAAATAGAGGAATATGGATTATGGTATCCTAAGGAAGGCAAATTTGAACTAAGAGTCTACACCGACGTAGATTGGGTTGGAAATATAGATGATAGGAATAGCACAACTGGAGGAGCATTTTTCTTTGGTGAAAGACTCGTTACTTGTATAAGTAACAAAAAACCTTGTATTTCTCAGTCTACTACCGAAGCAAAGTATGTTGCTGCTGCAACAAACCGTTCAAACATTTCTTATATCAAACAAGTGTTGGAAGGGATGAATGAGGTAATCATTGAGCTAGTGATTATATATTGTGACACACTACTACAATAAATATTTCTAAGAATCATGTAATGCACTCAAAGACAAAGCATATTTCTATTAAATATCACTACTTAAGAGAACAAGTACAAGAGAAGCAAGTCAAACTGGAATATGTTACATCAAAGGAGCAACTTGCTAATATTTTTACCAAGCCTCTACTGAAGGACACTTTTGAATACTTGAGGACTAGACTTGGGGTCTATCCCCTGTCTACCGGTCACTAATGTGATTTGGAGGTTGCATCATCCTAATCTTATCAGAAGATCATTCATGTTGATGCAACATAGCTCACACTTTGGATTATGTCTAAGGTTGTGAAATATTTGAGGAACTAGAACAAAGAATTGACATATCAGTATACCGAGATACATTGTATGCACTAAACAATAGAGAGTCACTTGGCTATTGCAGAGCTGTATGTTTTATGTTTTTCTTTGGCATTGTTGTCAAAGGGAGAGATAAACAATGTGAGAGATAAACAAAAAGATCATATCTATCAAAGGGAGAGATAATATGAGAAAGTCAGGGAGAGTTTTGAAGATTTGTTGCTGAGAACAGAAGGAATCTGAGAGCTGAAAAGATCAAATCCGCAGAGGAAATTCTGAACTTGTAATGTTGTCATGTAACATAGTGATTAAACATATTAAAATATCAAGCTAGGGAGAGCTTACCGAGCTACATCATTTACTTACATAGTTGTAGAATACATGTTTGGTATGTGTATGGCATATTTCATATTGCTTGTGTTTCCATCAATGCCAAAGGGAGAGATTGATGAACTACAACTGATTGAATACTTGAATGACTTGAAGATCACTGATTAGAGATCACTGATTACTGAAATGATATGTAAGATAATTAAATTAGTCATTATGTTGTCATTGATGTCAACTAGTTTGACAGTACTTATCATGTTAGTTACAAATATCTAAACATCTATAAAGAGGAGAGAAGAGATGAAGAACTGAGATATCTACATAGAGGAAGATGGATATAATAGATGAGGATAAGGAATACTTTGGGTAACTTATTGATGATTCTATGACTTCATATTGTTGACTTGATTATGTTGCATTAATCTATTATGGATAAGGAAGCAAAATGTACAAGGCAATGTGGTCAGTAAATTAAGCACTTCAGTATACACTGAGCCAGTGTAGTGTCTACCGAGTGACAGTATTAACCGAGCTTGTGTTCACTGACGCATTTCTTTGTTAACTGACTATGGATGAAAGTATTAAATGCTTAAGTTTAGCCGACAGAAATTGATGAGCTAAAAATTGTTATGATTTTGAGATTGAGGATAAAGTTTGTTATGAGATCCATGGCTGTCAAAATTTAGAGAAGATCTAAAGGATGGAATTTAAACGTGTTACTAACACAACCACCGAGGAAGGTTTAAGAGGCAAAATCTATGAAGGAGATTAAGTGGCAAAATCTAATGGTTGATATGAAAATGGTTTATCTGTCCATATAAGAGATATGAGTTTATTGAAACATGCCAAAAGAAAGAAGACTACAGAGATTTCACGTGAATACGGTTTCATGCATGCCTGATCAAACTGGTTAAAGGAGAACTAAACTACAGAACAGTACCAAGCGTCAGAGAGCTATTACCAAGTGAAAGTAAGTTAAGGAAGTGAATTGATATATTGATCAGAGGATTTGTATAGGCTTAGAATAGATCTAAACATCTGCAAGATAAATTGTATTGTAATCAAATCAACTATTGTTTTAGTTTAACCATTGATACAGAAAAATATCTTAACCGAGTGGACTTAACCGTCTTATGTTATGTCCCTATGTCATTCAATGAATGTACATTGTTATCCTATCGACCCCATAGTGAATGTTGGTTGAACGATAACTGTTAGTCTTAAATCCTTTAACAAGGTCACACCTAACAGTGTGTTTGTAACCTTTAAAAGGGTTGGCTCTTCACCGAGCTCACTTCAGAAGAGTGAAAATTATTTTGGGTTACCGATCCCAGGTGGTTTTTCCCTTAATAGGGTTTCCACATTAAATCATTGTGTTATGTGTTTCTATGATGATTTCTTTATTGTCCTACTTTACATATTGCATATTTGATTTGACCGGTAATTACTGTGAGTTAATTAACTAGTAATCGGTATAGGCACAGACAGTTTAAGAGTTTTTGTTACCGAGCTGCAGAATTTGTTGAAATTGTTTTTAAAGTTACATCTTAAGATTTGGGACTGTAGGATAACTGATCTAACTAATTCACCCCCCCCTCTCAGTTATTCCTTCAAATTTTCTCCTTCCTCTGAGATCTCTTCCTCATTTTACTCTTAGTAGTATGGTCTTCAATGGAGAAATCCTCATACTCATTATCCTTATCATTAGTGGAATTTTCCTTGATCTTTCTATTCTTTTTATCTTTTTTCAAAGACCCTCCCTTCATTTTAGGTTTAAATTTCTTCATGCTAGTCCCCTCTGAAGAATCATTCAAGGCATCCTCAGTCTTAGAGTCTAAGTTATACCCACTATTATCCTCATCATTCTCCTCATCACCATTAGATTTACCCTTAAGGAATGGTTTCTCCATTTTTTTGCTCTTAAGGAGATCATAAACCATAACCATAAGACCCTGGTGTGAAGTGCACGATCCCCATGTGGGTCCTTTTGCATCTCTTTAATAGTGTGATTAAAACAACAGTAAAGATAATAGGGAAAGCTAATTTTATCTTCCTGTCAAAAATGATTCAAAATTACAAATTGGTACCCATAAGCTCTACTAAACATACCATCTAGGGTAACACAACTAATAATAGCAAAAAAAGGACCTCCAAGGCCTACTTATACACTTTGTATCATGGTAAGATTTATCTCCTTTGACAAGCCGCAATCTTTCATCCTTCATCTCTGAGAATTTGGTTGGAGCCCTATCATAAATTATCATGTCTCTGTAGAACTTACAACCCTCCTTTGACAATCTCGTAGCTTCTGCAACAATATCTTCATCAATTTCCACCATCTAGTTACCCATCTTAATCTTACCATTCTTCCAATTGTCGATGAAAAAATTGGTTATCAACGAATTACTTCCATGAAGACATTCCATGAACACATCCATACCTCCCTTTTCCAGAATACTCCACACCTGCACATTTTGCATTCACTCCCTGCAAGAAGTAGGTTCAACCCTTTTCTTATTTCATCCCATAGTTCTCTCTACAATTTCCCCCCAACCCTAAATATTTCTATGTTTACGAATAACACAACAACAACTAATGGGCTCCTTCTTTTGATGTCTAAAAACACCCATAATCCGTGTGGCATCACATGTTTAGTTCCCTTCGTAAAATGAGATTTGCCACTATCATAATGATTCAATGAGGAATTTAAAGTTTTATCAATCATTATTTATAATATTAACTCCTCTCCGTTTACTCTAGATACGATCCAACTCTAGCCAAGATCTCACCTCATGTGGAAGATTTCCCTCCCCACACCAAGTGTTGATGCCATCCTTGCTACAAGCCTTATTGGCTGCCCAGTCAACAATCATATTGATTTCCCTAAAAGTATGGGTTATAATGCATGATTCAAATATATTGAGAATATCTTTCGCCACCTTGATTGTATTATAGATAGACCATGAGGTGGGATTTTTATTATTAAGGTTTTTTATAATATTCATTGTATCCCCCTTAACCCAAACATTATTACACCCATATTCTTTAGAAAGAATGATACCTTGGTAAGAAGCAATTGCTTCCGCCACATGGTTTGACTGATTACCAATAAGAATAGCTTTGATAGCTTTACATATCACATACTCATCTCTTAACACCACCCCACATCCAACAATTCTTGGGTTTCCTTTCGAGGCCCCATCAAAATTTATTTTCATCCACCCATTAGGTGGGAAATCCCATCTAGCTTCATTCCTCAAATTGATCTGATTGCTAAAATTCCTTCTACCTTTAATTTTCCAATTCTCAAAAACTCTTGAGTCCCATTGATCCTTAACAATGTTAATATTTCCTATAGTAATAAGATTCTCCATTATAGATCTTTTTATTTTCTCAAAAACCACCTGATAGGAAGAAGATTGATTTCTAAACACTTTGTCATTTCTCTCATTCCATAGAGCCCAAAATAAGTGGGGTAAGGAAATATTCCACAAAGTTTTCACAAAGCAATTCTTAGAAGGTCAAACCCAAGATAAGAAGACATTTTGAATATCTAAAGGAAAGACCCAATCCAAATTGAAGAGCTCCATAAATTTGGTCCAGAGATTATCAACAAAGGGACAATGCACAAACATATGATTAAATGTCTCTTCCTCCTACATACATAGATAACAAACATTAGGTAAACAGATTCCTCTTATTTTTAAATTGTATGTAGTATGGATTTAGTTTTGGAGCATAGTCTAGAAGAAGATGTTAATTTTTGGGTTAAGACCTTTAATCCAAGCTTTCTCCCAACTGGGAGTTTCCATATTAGAAAATTTCTAATTGTATAAGGAAGCCACAAAAAAAATTACCATCAGAAATCATTTTCCATATGAGATGATCTTCATCCCCAACCTTGACCAAAGAATTCAATATTTTGTTTAACTACCTTAGAGAAGGATCAATAAAATAGAGGTCAGGTTCCAATTATCATTCTCCCAATAATCAACAACTTTAACTCCAACTAAAATCTTACATTGGTCCATATAAGTATTCCAATCAAGATTATCATGTAAAGGGTGGTCTAAAAGCCAAACATATTCTAAGAAATTAATGGAAATTCCATTACCAACCTTCCATTTGACTCCCTTACTGATGAGCTCTTTAGCTTTTGAAACATTATTCCATATATTAGATCCTCTAGGAACATGCAAGTTATAGTTGCAAAAAACACATAATTATGTAAAAGAAACAAGAAGAAGATCCTAAAAATATGTACAAAAATTGCCTTTATAGAGAAAGCATAACTAAGGTTTTCAATTTTGAGTTCAAACCCAAACCAAAGTAGAGTTAATTTGTAGGACAACAAGTAGGATAAATCAAAATAAAATCTAATTTTTGTGCTCTAGATCATGACATAACAAAAAATGGTCAAAAGAATGCATCCAATAGATTAAAAGGACAACCCATGTCATGCATGTGATAAATGAGCATGTGGTTGCAGTGGCATCATGTTTATAGAGCCAGAGGAGTAGCTTGACATTGAAATCTCAGTGTTGGTACCATGTCATGGTTGTTAATAGTCAAATCATGTCATTGGCTAAAGAAACATCAGTGCAGAAAATGTGATGGATTATCACTACCCCACACACCCACAAGAAGCATCACTAAGCATGTTAATTCCCTACGGGAATGAAGGGAAAAATCCTTCGTTATATCCTTGGTGCATGGTTCCCCACATGCACACATCACACATTTCCTTTTAGCTCAAACCATCGTGGGGATATGGGGTACAAACCTTCGTTTCCCTACACACCTGCATCCATGAGGGAATAAAACACAAGATACCTATGGGGAAGTAGGGAGAAACCATGAAGTGGGATAACACAATAGGTTATCACTACCTCGCAAACTTGCAAAACATCACACACTTTCTTTTTACACCACCACAAAGATGCAGGGTGCATTGATCGATTGACTGCATGCATGCACATTTAACTTTGACGAGCATATAGAAATAATCACACAAGCGTGTACAAATTTGAGACGTTGATAATTGCAAAGATGCCTAAGCCTTGTGGTAATATAATGGGGTCCACTAATAAGAAAGATAACATGTTGCATTAGCAACAAACACCAGGAAACATAATGTTTTGGCCAGACAAATTTTAGCCCATGAGGAAGGTGTCTTAAATCAATTATCTATGATGAGTTGATGGTGGAAAGAATAGTCAACAAGAATATATAAGACTTGGTTACCCATAGTTAGTATAAGGGTACATTGTCTTTCCACAATATAGGCCTCAATTGACATGCTATTTAGGATTTGATCACCTTGAACACCTATGTCTAGAATAATGTGTTGTGCTAAAAAGAACAATGGGAAAAATGTTTTATGTCGAAAGAATGTTTATGACTTCTAAGATAATGAGTCAAATCCCTTTGTTGATGAAACAAAATCAAAGACATGCCACACACATAACGCGATGCCTATGATGGGAATGATAATATATGCATTGGAATGTAATATTGATGGATATGGTTTATGATTCTCTCTAATTAAGTTGTTTAATTATATCCAATAATGAGTATTAATGACCTAGGATTGTCTATAAATACATGATCCTAGGTGATCAACTTAAGGTGATTTTTTGTGCAATCTAACATATAATAATAAAATCCCCTAAGGGTTAGTTGAAGATAAGAGATTCTCAATTTTAAAACTAAGTTAGATAATGTGCTTGAATATAAGTGACATGACCATATAAGAAACCCTATTCATCATGGTAAAAGTTGAAATGGATTTGAACTAGGATTCTCTATATC
Organism: Chamaecyparis obtusa; assembly: GCA_027943335.1. NCBI lineage: Eukaryota > Viridiplantae > Streptophyta > Pinopsida > Cupressales > Cupressaceae > Chamaecyparis > Chamaecyparis obtusa. The sequence goes on from BSBK01001902.1 coordinate 534,821, forward strand.
ATAGATAAGATTATTATAAACTTTAGGCCTAGGGTTAGGATTGATTCTTCTACCAAATAAGACCAATTAAACACCATGACACTATATTTATAACAATTCTAAAAGTAAATAAAAAATGAAGAGTAAAATGATAAGGTATGCACCTTAGTAATGGTGAAGTTTACATGATTTGCACTTTTACCTTTATTTTGGACTCATGTTGACCTACTTAGTCCTTATGCAATGATAAAGGTACAAGTGACATGTTTTCTATTGAAAGTTGGCATATAATACAAACCATACTTGTTTCCATCTACCCACACTCCCAAGAGTTGGTTCAATGACTTTCATCTCCTACCTTAGATCACATTTGTGATTATGCAAATGCCCCTACGTGGATGCGCATTTACAAAAATGACTCTTTTTTTTTTCAAACTCAAATTAGTATGTGTTGACTTGAAGAATGAAGCATTTCATATGTGATCCTTGGATTTTGGTTTAAAAGAGTACTAGAACCTTAGTTCATTTTGATGATCTTAGAATGATTCAACTATCTTAGAATTGAAGATGTGCTCATTTGCATAGTTAGGAACATGTATTACTACATTACTCACTTATATCGATATCTAGAGCATCTACTATTTGCTTCATGTCTTTGATGATTTCCAAAGTCGTTAATATGGTAACCTTATGATGTTTGGTATATGTTAGTACTATCCTTTTCATGTGCAAGCTCCTTTTACTCAACCGAATTTTAATCTAAAAACAAATTTAGAAGTTTATTGCATAATAAAAATAGACGAACATTATAAAGTCTATAAAGATCAAATGCACCCATATCTAGATCTAAATTGTATTTACACAAATCAAATTTATAAGTGTGTGATTGTTCTTTCTATGTAAAAATGATCTCACAATTGTATGAATAATCCATGATAATAGACAATTTTTATCCTTACAATGTCCTCTATAATGGAAAACAAGTGGTTTTTGTCCCGCAAGCATTGTTGAGTCCGTGGCTTTGTTTTTCATTTTGTCTTACCTCCCAATTTTTAAATATTATATAATTGGATTTATATTAATAATAATCTCTAACTAAGTTATTCAAAACGGATGTTGGTGAGACCACGTGCATAATGAAAATAGTTTCGTGGACATTTAAATAAGAATATTCACTTTCATATGACATTAAAATGAGGCGTGAGAATCTTATTGAGTGTTCATTATTTATACTATAGTCTAAAAGTTTTAGGAATAATTAAATCATGTTTAAAATATAAACTAAAATTAATAACAAACATACAATGGGTAGGGTCAATAAAAGTCCATTATTGTCTCCTTTAAGTGACCGCTTCTCTTTGACATGTGAGCTTAACAACTGTAAATTGTAAAATTATATTTTAATATGAATCATTTAGATTAACTCATATGAAGGTAGAACAAGTATGAGTAGAAGGGAAAACAAGAACATGGTTATAAGTGAATTAAAAGGACCAAAAACATAAAAAGGAAAGATTAAACATATTAGTATGAATAGTTTTTATGGGTGTTATTAAAGTATATAATTAATTTAAATATATATAAAATATATCATTATATATTTTTAGAAACATTTATGTATATTATTTTAGATCAATTATGGACTCTATTATGTATGTTCAAGTTAGAATTTAACATAATTTTGACTTGAATTTGTCTAGCCAAATCTTCCAACCTATCAAGTTGCACCCCTTTTATAGTTCACGTTTGATGCCCAAACTATTGTAGAAGGTCCATTCTCTAAGTATATGAGGGTGAATCCACAAACCATCTCTAAGAGGCCTTTCTTGTGTTGGATCACTAGATGCTTGATAATCCATACATAATGTCTAAGATAAAACAATTAAATTGATTACATCATGATTTGGGGCAACAATATCCTCTCTCATTGTCTCAATCTCAAGATCAACTAAAGCTCCCTATGACCACATTAAATCCCTACAAGTATAATTAAGGATGGTTAAATCCTCTCTCATTCTCTCTACTAATATAATAAAGGATGATTAACCTTTAAATAAGATGTTTTAAAATAAATTTTTTAACAATAAACATTAGTTTTGACTTTTTTAATTAAAGTAGACATAAATTAAGTCATAAGACATCATCTATAGTAAGAAGCTTATGATGTAAAAGACCAATTGAAAGAAAAGCTATTTAGAACTTACACACACACACAGATATATATATATATATATATATATATATATATATATATATATATATATATATATATATATATATATATATATATATATATATATATATATATATATATATATATTCAAATTCTAAAGTAATAAATAGTTTTGTAAAATAAAGTTTTGTGGTTGAACAATATAAACACTAAATTTGTAAAATATGTAGAAAATAAAAGAACTCTTAGAGAATAAAAAAGTACTTCTATATTTTATAATCTTAAATAAAGGAAGGGCACTATGTTTCAGTTACACTTAATTGGATTTCACTAATCAAAAGCCTACTAAATTATCATTTAGTGGGCCAATAACCACCTTTTTTCTAGGGAAAAAAATTCTTAATTATATCACTTGTGGTACCAATAGGACACAATTATTAGAACATTTGTGCATAAGTATTGTATCAATTGCACAATTTTATTTTGGTTCTCAAGTGAACATCTAAGGGGCATCAAAGAATATATTTTGAATGACACTTTGAAAAGACCACTTTTGACCCTTGCATGTATAATAATAGATCCCACATGTTCATCTTTACTACCGAGAAGTTGGGACATAGTTGTGAGCAATTAAGTCACCTACAAAGACAACTAACAAAAACCATTGAAATCGGATGTACTATTTAAGAACTTAAGGCACATGAATTTAACTATAACGACTACTAATGCTCTTCCTCTACATCTATCCAAAACATACTAGAAATATCATAAATACATCTATTTAAAAGATGCTAAAAATATACTCTCAAAATCCTATCTTAACTAGTGTCCAAATATAGGTATCTTTCATATTTTTAAATAAATATATTTAAAACATCTACAATAATTTATTATATCTATTAACTTCTACATTAAATTACTTTAAATAAAAAGTTAAAATCCATTCTCCATATCATCACTTGGTAGGTACGATGTAATCCAAATGTGTGAGTGTACACAAAAGCATTGTTAGAAGCGGCAGCACATGATGAGTTGGGCAGAAGAAACATCTTTTGGAATTTGCTTTGGGCCCATTATGAATGAATGCACATTACTCTCTTAACAACCAGCCCACCTCTGAAACACCCGCTTATTAAAAAGAGGTTTGTTAGGGACCCTCAAATTCCCCGCCATCCCCGATTTCCAATGAATCCTCGCTTTCAACAGACAAAAAATCAAGGGTACTGCTTTATTTGGGGGAATGAATATTTATGAGCAGAAAGAGATGGAAGATTGACAGGTTTTCCTCTGGTCTCTTCTTTTTCCTTTCTATTTTATTCTATGCCTCATTTAAGCATCAGCAGTAAAGCTCTTTAACCCCTGCATCCTCTTTAAAGAATTTTCCTCCCTTTGCCTAACATTTCCATGGCAGACATTTAAAGTAATCTATTTGGGCATATTTGTGTGGCAATTTGCACATACTTCCACCGACATAACTTTAATGGCCTGCAATCCCTGTCATCCATGTGAGTGATCCAATACTCCAGCTTGAGCTACAAGCCAAGTAAGTAGCCTATGCAATGACAAAAACTTATGATTCATTAGAAAGCATTCATGGTGGGTATCCTCTGTTTACTGTCTCAATACAATCTTCCATTCAAAATCTGAAGGTATTCATTGTTATCAACAGAGATTCTTCTGATTATATATACTCCATTTTGTTTATATGGTCTGGTTTTTTCTAGTGGGTATTCATTTTTCCTCTAAATTACTGTAATTTGTCCCTGTCATCCATGTGACCGACCCAAAGCTTGAGCTACAAGCCAAGTAAGTAGCCTATACAACGACAAAACTTATGATTCATTAGAAAGCATTCATGGTCGGTGTCCTCTATGTACTGTCTATATACAATCTTCTGGATCCAAAAGCTAAATGCATTCATTGTTGTCAATAGAGATTCTTCTGATTATCCTCCATTGTTTGTATGGTCTGGTTTTTTTCAAGTGGGTATTCATTTTTCCTCTAGGTTATCATGACAAAACTTACGATCCATTAGAAAACATTCATGGTGGGTCTCCTCTATGTGCTGTCTATATGCAATCCACCATTCAAAAGCTAAAGGCGTTCATTTTCATCTATAGACCCTTCTGATTATACTCATTTGTTTGTATGGTCAGGTTTTTTCAAGTGGGTATTCATTTTTCCTTCTAGGTTACAATGACAAAACTTCTGATTCATTAGAAAGCATTCATGTCGAGTCTCCTCTATGAATTGTCTATCTACAATCCTCCATTCAAAAGCTAAAGCCATTCGTTTTCATCAATAGATTCTTCTGAATATACTCCATTGTTTGCATGGTCTGGTTATTTCAAGTGGGTATTCATTTTTCCCCTCTAGGTTATTGTAATTTGTCCTGCAATTGCTCAAGTTATAAAGCAGTGTTGTTAGAAAGCATTCATGGTGGGTCTGCTCTATATACTGTCTGCATACAATCTTCCATTCAAAAGCTAAAGTAGAGATTCTTCTGATTATACTCCATTGTTTGCATAGTCTGCTTTTGTAAGTGGGCATTCATTTTTCCTCTAGTTTACTGTAATTTGCCCTGCAATTGCTCAAGTTACAAAGGAGTGTTGTTACATATATAGAGACAATGTATATCTGTGGATGTACAAGCGGTGGGCTGAAGACTAAGGTGAAGAATCTTACAGAGAGACCCATTGATTTGCAGATCAGAGTGGGATCTATTCTGAAGAAGGTATACACTGTTAAACCAGGCAGAGGGAAAACTCTTGATTGCAGTAATATATACAATGTGTATGCACCAAGAGGGCACAGTGCTTTCTACTATGATGAGACATGCCAGCCATATGTCTGGATCCATAATTCCAATGAGTTTTCAAGGATGGTGAAGCAGCAGTACATCAGCCTGGAGGATTTAAGAGACCACTCTGAGATCAAGATCTACAGAGACCCCAGGAAGGGCACTTTTGCTGTCTACAAGAAACCTAGGTCAGAAATTTGTTAACTACATTATTCAGTACTATTGTCCTTAATCTTGAAAGGTATTATTTCTAGTTTTAATTTTTAGTTTCAAACTTTTGAAAACTACAGAGATTTGTTAGTGTTGCCTACGATCATCCACAAGAGGTCTGTTATACACTGTAGACCCTACCAAACTGTTGGCAGTGTGTTGTTTTTCTCTTTGCTTTCACATAAAGTAGGGGAATAGGGAATGGTAGTTCCAATGTTGGTGACCTTTGCGTGGGGGCCTAGGTGAGGTCACATTTCAATAATACCATTATTTGTATGAAGTTGTTATTAATATGTATGTCTAAGTTATTATGTATTATTCTATTTAATTGTTTCTAAGTATGTGAAAATATAGTAATTATAAGTTCTTTGAATTAGCTATGCAAAATTATGGTATTGTTATTAGGATTCAATTGTGTAGATTTTGATTCAGCGTGTTTTATGATTAGTGGTAAATAAGACCTCATTTATGATAATGAATGGTATATTTAGCACTTATTGAATCTAGGTGATGCTTAAGGAGGTGATGCATTGGACCTTCTCAAGAGGTCACCTATGCGAATACTACAATTCAAATGTTCTTAATTGTGGAATTTTCTCTAAAATTAAATCTACTTAATTTGTTACCACATTTGCCAAAATTATTAATATAATAATTTGATCATGTTTTGTATAATTTTTATTATATAAAATTAATAAAATTGTAAGATACAATCAATTTGACTTGCAACATTATATTTGATTCTTAAATGGTCTTATCTTTATTTAATAAAATTGTAAGATACAATCAATTTTACTTGCAACATTATATTTGATTCTTAGATGCTCTTATATTTTGTTTACATTCACTCTTAAGTTCAATGTAATGTATGCCATTCATATGCTATGATTAACATTAGTAAGTAAAGACCTTGCAAGAAAAGAAAGAACAAGCCAAAACTATTTATAATCACATAAATGTCACATACTAAAAAACTAGTTGTGACACATGCACCACAAAAAAATTCTTGATTGTTTTTCCAACTACTTCAAATAATCTTACAAGGATGCAACGTTTAATTTATAATTTCACTTGAAAAAGAATGTATCATGACCTTTCAAGTTATGGTGTGTGATTTTATATAAGATTATGTTTGTGTAGATTAATAGTTTTGTGTATTATTGTACTTGAATTTATATTTAAATAATATCATTTCAATTAGATTTAGCGTATTCTAATGTAAAAGATTATTTACACTTTGTAAAAAAATATTATTAGGAGACAAATTTATCCTAGAAATATAATGATAAGGAAAATCAATCAGCACTTAATAAATACATATATCTTGAGCTTAGTTGAAATATTGAAACAATTAGAAGCACAAAAAAATCACTCCATGTATTTTTTTAGTGTTCTTTGAGGTTAGATATCTCCAACCTCTTAAGTTGTGTACTTTGTGATGAATACACGCTAAAGTACGAAAGCTAGGGGAGGGGTTAGTATTTTATTTGAAACTCAATTCTTTTAAGCCACACCCTTCTCCATAAACAAAATAGGTCACCGATGATAAAACCCAAAATGAAAAATTTAACCCAAATGCAAAAGAAAATACCAAATTTGCATGGAAAATCCAACAAGAGAAAAACCATGGTGAACAACTTCTTAGAGCTATTGTCCATATCCAACCTCACAATTGTAAAAAGATTACAATAAATTTTATAGGATGAAAACCTAAAGGAAGCTACAACTTCTTGAATTATATTTTTATGACTACAACCAAATGGAAGTTCTCTACTTCCAACAAGATTTAACACTTACAAATAGGTGGTTGCAACCTCACAAGTGATAATGATGTCCATTGTAATGGTTAATGCAATTATGTTTGCTTCTTTTGACTTGCTGCCTCTAGCACTTTCTCTTGCATCTAAATATCGCTACCTTTAGTTCATTGTCTATGGCTTTTAAAAAAATTGCACCTTCAACCACTACAACCTTGCAATTGATTTGTTTTCTAATATGTAACCTCTGCAAACATTGAAAACATCAAGTGACTTGGCTTCAATGTAGTGTTTAGAGAAAACAAGTCACTTCACAGGGCATCCAAGGAATCCTTGGAATGCAAGGACATTAAATATGCACTGAACAACTTTTTTCTGAAAGTAAAGATTTATCAAGTACATAATAAACCACAAAGCATAACAAAGATGCAGCCATAAGAATTAAATCATGATCGTGCACAATCAAAAGACTCAAACGTTCTTCCAAGGGTTCCAAGACAACCCCAAACACAAACAAGAGCGGACAATTCACGCTCAAGTCACCATGTGAGAGCTCAGATCACATCCATGAACCTCACAAGACAAGACAAGACCATTGTCAATGGTCACCAATCGAGGAGACAAGTCCATCCTCAAAGCAATCCAAAACAAGGTTCATTTTAAGCCCAAATAGAAAAGTGATCATAATTATACCATATTGAATTGGAAAACAGAGTGTAAATACTTGAAAACCATCCTAGGAATACTAGGTATCCAAAGCTAAATTACTTTTTGAACAGATCCTCAGGAACGACCCACTATCTCAAATTTGCTAAAATAAATGCATAAGAAAAGAGTGCATATGCACTACACTATTTTGTTTATGCACTACACTATTCTGCATAAGCACTACATTATTATGCATATGTGCTAAAAGAAATAACATATGTGCCAAAAGAATTAACACATGTGCTAAAAGAATAAACAAATGTGCTACATTGCTTCCGACAAAATGCAAAATGAACCAAAAACCTACTGGAGTGAGGTTCTCTCAAACTGACAAAAGCATAGGCTTGCCAACACCAACGTACGACTAAAATAAAAGGCTTGCTTCACACCGGGGAGTACCAGATAGCATAATTTGGGGTCATACACATCTGATACAATGAATGGTACCAAAACCAAAGCTAATCTAATGAGCATATGCATGTGAAAGCATGATACAATAAAAGAGTAAGAAGGTATAGAAAGACAACATCGTGCTCGTAACTCCATCACTCAAATAAGTCACCACCTATACATTGGTCCCCAACAATGGTATAGTGTAATGTCACACTACTACATGGAAAACTTAGGCCCACCCCTTCATTTTCGTGGAGATGGTCACTCAGCCACAAACACAAGGCACACACACAAGCAGGGAGTAGCTATCACACACACCAAGTAAATGTATAAACTTAGAGTATGGTACAAAGATCCAAAGAACACACAGATGCAAAATACAATAACACATGGAGAACAATCAAGATGTGAACCAAAGTCCAAACACAATCAAGATTTCATGTAACCACAATACATCAAGGTGCTACTCAATGCTACTGGACTTAGACATGAGAGTACCAACCATAAGGGGTATATCCACATACACATACCAATACTAAAATGTGGGGTGCAATCATCTACCTCACGCATAGATTACTCATGATGTCCATGGATTCAGTGGTCTCCACCATATACACTCATACTCAGATCACTCGTGAAGTCTAAGGATTCAATGATTTCCACATTACCATCTATGCTCATGCTTGGGTCACACATGACATCCAGGGATTCGATGGTTTCCACAGTACCAATTAATCTTACTTAGTGTTTATACCTAGATATTTTATTATGTTTTCACTTTTTTAGAAACTCCTTAATGCATCCAATGCAGCCACTTCGAAGTCGAGGTCCACGTAAGGAGCTTCTCCTCTTGCCTACTTAATGCACCTAGTCTTATAGCTCAACATCAAACAATGAAGACCAATATGATAAGCTTGTCAACTCGGTCTACAGAGAGGACATAATAACTACAACTTGTCCACTCAGTCTTCATTGAGGACATAATAACCACAACTTGTCCACTTGGTCTTCCCTGAGGACATAAGCATAAACTATATATCATCTACTTGATCTACACCAAGGATGTGGAATAGGGACTTCATCCACTCGGTCTACATTGAGGAAAGGATAACCGAAGGTTTTCCACTCGGTCTACACCAAGGAAAAAAATACAAGATGCACCATCTACTTGGTCTACACCAAGGATGTGGAAGGCATAAGCATCAACAAGCAACAAAGACAATAACTAGAGGCAAAATCAACTCCATAACACTCAAGGCATGAAAATTGAGCGAATGCAAACAAAGGCACAAACACCAAATAGCTCCATTGGTCACTTTTCCTAGAGCATGAATTCCAATGAAATCTTATTAACATCTTGTTAGAACACAAGGAAGGCTCAACAAGCCACAAAATATACTAAGTGCCAAATTTGTTTTAAAATTGGCAAAGGTTCCAAAATCATCATTTTAACATCGAAAAGGTAAGTTCAAATTGTGGTAGCTATTATTTGGAATTTCCTCAATCCATTATGATAACATGTTCTTACTAAAAACATGGATTACTACAACACCAAACAATCCAATCATGCCAAACATGGTAACAGACAAAACTGGATGGCACACAAAACAATGCACCCATGAAAAATCCCAAAAATCAAATTTAAAATCTAGCTACGAAATTAAAAGTCATTTTCCCTTAAGGCTCAACTAACCCAAAAATCCAATAAAATTTTAAATATGAATCCATGGGAGAAAATGGACAGCCTCACGGTGGAAATTCTCAAATAAAAACCATCTCAAATAATACAAACCCAATCAAGTGATAAAGACAAAGGGAAAGTGGAGAAACACTAATTACCATCCCACAATGTAATTACAAACAAGAAACCACTAAAATAGCTAAGAAATGGGTAAAATACAAGATGCCCTACCTCACAGAAAGTTGCAAACATGAAAATAACCAGGAGAAAATAAATTCTCCACGGAATTGAGAATGGCTCTAGAGAAGCAGGAGCAATTGCAACACGGTTCCAACGAGCTTCTACCCACATGAGTATGGCGAGTGGATCAAGTACAATGAGCAATTTAGTGATTTTCTCCAAAACAATTTGGAGCAAAATCCAAATTCTCAACAAGAAAAAGTGAGGAGTAAACTATTTTCCTCCAAATATAAAGTCACTTTTCCGAAAAGGACTTTAAATAAAATAACTTAAATATTAAAAAATTATAGACTTCCTGAAATTAAATTAAATCAATTCTAATCAAATGGAATTCAACTATGATAAATTAGTCGATAAATAGAAATTAAGTCCTCAAACAATTAAATCAACATTTAATTTCTAACTCAACCATGCCAATTGCAGGAACTCTAAATACACAAACACATAACTGATCTATCATAAATGCATATGAAATATGGATTTACCAACACATACCAGAGGTATAATATAATAATCATGGATACATCACCCATACAGGGATGATATTGGTTAAATATGAACAACCGGTGAAACTATCTCTTGTGCTACTATCGGGGATAAAGACATGCTCAAACCTATAGCTCACGCAAAACAATGTCTAATACATGCTCATTGAAATACCCAAACATGAAGTGTAGTTGCTCATAGTATAAATAGTTGAGGCACATGAACATACATGATATCAAATATCGAAGAAAAATGAGACATCATGTAGATCTCACGAATGAGTAACTATGAGTTCGTCTCACTTCATACAATCACATTAGGCATAATTCATAACAATTATATGTGTAATGCCCACCCTAGTACTCTGATATTTTGGATTGACAGGATAATTACATTTAGTATGATGGATTTTATGTTTTTCTTATTTTGATTTTATGATAAGACATTTTGAGCATCTGTTTGGTTAATAAAATTGTTTTATGAAAGTAATAAATGATTTATAGTATTAGCATGAGATGTTGTTCATATGTATATGAATATATTGTTTGTGAAAATGATTCATTCTTGTTTTATATTATGGAGTTATGATTATTTTGGAGCTAACCATACTAATCCAACTATGTTTTGATAATAATATTGTTTGTTGTGCTTGTGGGATGAGGAGCGCCAATCGTAGTCATTTCTACGGGAGATCCATGCGATGTCACACTCTCCCTCATTGTCTGCCACTATTTTGTGTGTGTGTGTGTGTGTGTGTGTGTATATATATATATATATATATGTTAGTATACATGTTCTCTCGGCTTGATGATGTGGGATGCAGGTACCAATCATTGACTTCACCTAGCTACACAGGTCTGAGCATGCCTTCAAATACTTGAACGTTGTTGTGTAGAGATATTGTCAAGATACTCTCAAAGAACCCTTGTTGACTTAGGTTCATGGTTAGGAGGTCACCTTAGTTGGGGGTTTGAACAGTATTATGATTTTTTTGATTTTGAGATTTATGTTTTAGAGTATGTTTTCATTATTATTCCTTTATATATGTATTATGTTTTTCTGTCTTTTAAATATAAAATTGGATGTATGGATTATGTATTATATATGTGTACATGTACATATATATGGGTGCACACATATATACCTACCCATATATAAATAGTTATGAGCTATGTGTTTATTTGCATGTATAATTATATTTTTATGCTTATAGAATAAATGATGAATTATAAAATAAAAATAAAATAAATGAGAGAAATAAATTTCTTATTAGTAAAACTAGCTTACCTAGGAGTTTTTAACCCAAGACCTCCTAGGAGTTAGGCTAGTTAGTTTCCATTGGGCTATGTGAGTTACTTGATCTATATTTTCACCTATAATCTACTTATGGTCTTGATAGGTAAAATATGTTAATAAAAAAAAAATTAATTAAGTTTACAGGAGTTGCTTTGAGTTTTGGAACAAACTATAGTAGTTCGAGTAGTTTCTTCCCGTAAAGAAACTCCTCAACCATATAGTTGGCTATTAATATTGGAAGAATAGAAGGTTTGGAGATTAGAAGAAATTGATAAGATCTAGGGTTTTAGGAAGAATTACTTGATAGACTGTTCAGAGAAGAAAAAATTGGAATACAGATTTGGTTTGGGGATTGTGGAGATTCTTAGAGAAGGAAGGAGGTCCTTGGTCTCAAAAGGTTTTAGGGAGATTTCCTGGAAGGACATCCATCACCCAAGGCTTGGAAGAAGGTGTTGTGGATTGCTCAAATTTGAAAGGGATTTCTTCATAGGACTCCAATTAGGGTTTGGAACAAGGGAAATCACCTTATTGTGTGTGTGTGTGTGTGTGTTAATGTATATAATGTTCATATGGTCTTCAAAGTGTCTATTGTTAAGTAATTGATTGATTTGGTAATGATGTTGGAAATGTTTTGCGTATTCGAGAAGAATGGTGAAGTAATGATAGAATATCTCTTTCAAATTTCTTCCTGGGAGGGTTATTGTTATATATGTGGATGTTATTAATTTTTTTCCTCTATATATGTATGGTTTAGGTGAGTTTAGGAAAGATTAGGAATGTTTAGGTGTGAGGCCCATCTCAGGCCGTCATAGCTTAGCTCTATATTTCCATGTTTATGTTTTCAGCTGTTACTATTTGAGACTCTTGGATACTTGGATACAAATGTTATTTTTAAGGATCTGTGAGATCCTGTACCATGTTATTATACATTATGTTGATGTGGACCTACTTAGGTGATACCCTGTGGATATTTATGTAGTTATTTTTATGGTTAAGTTTAAATGATGCATTGTGTGAAATATACATGTTAGGATATATCAGAATGCAGATATTATTTTAATTTGCCAATATGTACACGAATGAAGATGTAAGTGGTGTGCGTGTACATTATGTATTTTGTTACATTTATATGTGGATTTATTAGACCTACTAATGTGTGCAATGAGTGTGCAAGTAGTTGACCATGGTATTAAATTTGAGGTTTTAGAAACTAACCTATGTGTTTTCACCGTGATGTTAAGGTCTTGTTTGTGAAGAGACATGGACCTCGTTGTTATGTATTTTATTTGTGAAAGTATGTAGCATGATTTTATTTAAATTAATTTTGTAAAATGTTAGATGGTTCATGCCTAATGTATTTATGTGGTGTCACTTGACACCTATGTTTATGTGAGTTGGCATGACTAGTAAATGTAACTAGGGTAGACCTAGTCATGACGCAAGGGTTACCTAGTGTAGTACACATACATACCCTAAGGTTTAGGAAGATTAGATTGGGTCAAGGGAGTTGAAATTCAAAGGTTAACTTCAAGTGGAGTTTAGGAGGACCATATAGGCTTCCAGAAGGTAGTTAGGGTGAGTTTTGATCACGCTACTTGGTAACTTAGGGGTTAGGGGTCATTTTCAACCCATTAAGAGCCTTGAACCTCATTCATGACACCCCTAAAATATCCCCTCTTCAAAGTGGAGAAAATTGAAGAGTTTGGGAATTTTGGGCAAAGTATTATATCCTTCCCATGTGAGCCATTAATACCATTTATTAGGACCTTGACTTAGAAGGGGAAGGGAAGACTCTAGAGGCTTCCTCATTAATACAGGAATTGGATATCTCTTGTCCCTAGAGCCTTTTTAGGGAGATTTGGAGAGGAAAGTGAGGTTGTTCACCCACTCTCTACTCTTAGAGACCACTAGTTTTGGAGGAGGAAAAAAACATAAAGGGGAGAAAGCATCACAAATCCTTCATTTCACCTTGAGCTTGGACTTAAGGTTGAAATTTTCTTAAGCACTTGTAGAGTACTTTATTTTTATGCTTGCAAAAGCTTTAGGTAGTTTTAATGGAGTTCCATGTTATTTGTTTCAAATCCATGGGTTTCCATGGAGGTATGCAAGTGTTATTTTTATTGTGTTGTATATTTTTGTGGGAATCATCAAGGCACTCTCGCCCTTGGGAGGGTAGAGTAACCTTGATAGGGTGAAGGTTTAGAGGCTATCATGTTGTGTAGAGTCTCCCATGTGTGGAGGGATGTACATGGGTGGGAAAATCCCCATGATGCCAACCATGCCAAGGGAATTGGGGTAATAAGGAGTAGTTTGATGGATTTGAGCCATGAATGTTTTATGTGAATTTTATAAATAGGGAATGAGTGTCCATGTGTGGCCTATTCTAGGTTTTTACATTATGTGAGGTTGGCTATCTCCACATGAGTGAGCCCTCTTCACCCCGTGTTTTAGGTCCTATTTTATGGCCTAAGTAAACCTTGGTTAGGAGTACGTTTTTAGTGTCTTCATGTTTTTCTTGTGTTTGAACTATTGGGCTCCTATTGGTTTCTAAAACCCCTAGCTCGGGGGTGGCCTAAAAAGGCCTAGGTTGGGAGCTGAGCCTCCATGGTCAACCTAAGGGTTTTAATTGCAGGTTCTATGGAGCTCTTGGAAAGAACAAAATTATAAGTTATTCTTAATGTATTCTTGGAAAAATCCCATGGGAAGAAAGTTGTAATCCCCTTATATTGTGAAAGGAAAAAGTATGAAGTTGTAAATTTGTAAGTTTTTTATTGAATATAGTTTGGAAAGAAAGTTATTTACATGTTCTCTTGAAATTGGTTCTTTTGTTAAAACTTTACCTTATGATTAGTTGTTAAGTTTTAGTTGAAAAATTTCCCTATTAATATGTATAATTGACTTGCAAATAAATTAGATTCCAAGGGTGATTAAAAGATTAAATATCCTTGAATAATAGTTATTTTATCTATAAAGTATCAAGTAATTGAATTTAAATTTTGACTTGGGAATTTATTAGGACTTAATTTGGTAAATTTTAAAAAGGGTTAATATCTTAAATATTTTAATAAAGTGAATAAATCATTTTATTTTTCATAGTTTTAAATGAATAAAGAAAATGATTCTTTTACTCAAACATTAAGAAAAGTATAGTTTGATTTAAATAAACTTGATTTATAACTTAAACCCTTTTATGGTTACTCATGTTTAAACATAAAACTAATAAACCTCTAAACAAGTTTATGTTTTCAATTTATTGAGTATAGGAAATAATTAAAATAAAAAGTCATTACTTTATTTTAAATGTAATAAATATATAAATATTGGTTAATATATAAATATTTACTTGTACATTTATTCCCTATTAAAATAAGGAATGTTATTATCCAGATCTTAGATTTTAAAAAAAAATTAAGTAGAGTTATATTAATATAACCCTCTTTATTTTAGATTCATAAAGTCATTTTATATATATAAGGGTATATATAAAATTCTAAGTATGGCAAAACTATATATAGAAATATATACATTTTTATATTTAAAACTAGTTTTAAAACTCATGTTTAACAGAGAATTACTATTTAAAAATCTGTGTGTGTGTGTGTGTGTCACTTTAAATTTATCCATATCAAACATTAATATTGCAAAGTGCTTGTTTCATTTGAAAACAAAATTAAAAAAATTATATTAAACTTTCGGGATTGTCTTTTTAGAAAGGGGGGTGGGGTAGGTCGAGCCCTAACTCCATTCCCGCCCTTCCAGTCACCACACAGTGGTATCATCCACTGTGCGGAGGGCACGGTGGGCGCTTGGATTTTCCCTGGCCCCCTGTGTCACCGCCTCGCCTCTTGGCTTAGGTCACTTCTTAACGGGGGCGATGGCCATGGCGGTGCTGTCACCACCTCTGTATCTTGGATTGACCTTCCTCCATGCGAAACCCTACAAGTTTCCATGTAATTTTTAATAAAACAAAAAAACACAAAGCATTATATTAAAATAATATTATTTTATAAATAAAATTTAGAACAGGGGTTAGCATATACTAAATAAAGAAATAATTAAATCTAAATTAAATAAATAATGAAACTCTATGGATTTACAACCCAGGTTTCATCTTTTATTGTGGGGGATATTTATAGGATTGAGGGTAAAATTTTAAAAGATAAAATATGAATAGATTTCAAAAATAAATAAATTTATTACCATAGTATGTTTAATTGACTTAATAAATTAATTCTAGAAGTTTGAATTCTTTCTAGGATTTTCTAGAAGGGTAAGAGACTAGATTTGTTTAGGAAATTTAATTAATTTAATATTCAAATTTGAATAATTCTTTAGTGAGGGTTTAATTAAGTGATCTATTAATTAGTTTTAATATTTTAAATATTGTAATAATTTATTAAATGTTTATAATTGAACTATAATTAGATCTTTATTAAATTTAAATTAAGTATTAATTATTTTTATGAATTATCTAATAAAGATTTTATTATGGGTTAATTAATAATATAATAGTATTAATTTACCTATGTATTGACCCTAAGGTCGTAAGGCCTTAGAGGATCAATTTGACAATTAGTTTGATTACGTTAAACTTGATGAACATTGCAATCAGATTAATTACCTAATCATCTAAGTCGAGATATAATGGTAGGTTTGTTTAAGTTTATGGTTAGTTAAATTCCTTAGTCTTTTAATTGAAACTTAATGCTAGATTTATTAACTTAATCTTTTAAGAAGTATTAATATTGCATTGGAACTTATAAACTTTTATAGTCAACCGTTGTTTATTAAACCAGATTGGGTATCTCTTAGGAGGATTAGACCTTTAACTTTTTAAGCTTTAACATTAGTTAGTCATTCATACACCCTTTAGTAAAATAACTTTAGTTAACACGGGGGGTTTGATTCCATTTGCAGATTTGGGTCAACCTTAGTCAACTGGATCTGGAATTGCACTTAACCTATTCTACACTTTTGCTAGATTGTGTAGACTCTAGTAAACATAGTTGCATTTGTGCGTACGTTAGTAGTTGAACAATAGGTTTTAGAAAAAAAATTGTGGTTGTGTTTTTCTCTAATTTTTGGGCATTACATTAGGAAGGATTAGGAAGATCTGTTTGTGGTTTTTCCTTCATTTTCCTTATGCGGATTTTTGCAAGGGATTCATAAATAATTTTGGTTTTTGTTTGATTGGGGATGTATTGTGAGTTGGAGAGGGTTTATGGATGTGGTACTGAGAGACCTTAACCATTTCCACCTCAGAAAACCTTCCCCGGGCACCCTCCATACTTCACCTTGGCTGTATTTTCAATTTGAGTCAATTTTGGGAACTTTTAAGCCAGTTCTCGTACAAGTAAACAAGTCTGAACATGTTTACTTGTACTATCCTATGAGGATACTCATATTAGCCTATGGGGATACTTGTATTGGCCTCTAGGAATACTCGTATTGGAGTTTGGGGTCATGGGAGTCCATTTTGATCACCTTATGGCTTAGGGTTTGGTCTGTGTCTTCTGAATTTTGATCTTGATCTTTGTATGCATCATTTCACCTCTCTAATTTTAAAATTAATGCATGAGGTTAATCACAATGTTGTACTTAAGGTGTCTTATGTTTGACATCCTTGTTATGATTCTTTTTATGCATATGGATAAGGTTAGGACTCATTTTGAGGGTCTGAGTGCACAGGAGAGTTTCCTAAATCTATGAATCATAATATTTGAAGTAATTCCTTGTCTTTTTGGCTTATGTTGGGGTGGGGGAATAGGTACCCTAGGTGAGTGGCTCACCATAGGTGTTGGAACCCAAAGTGGTTGCCAGGAGATCCTATGGGTGAGTTTGTAATTAAGTGATAATCATAAAAATTAACTTGGGAAGAGGGGTTTCAAAAGATAATGAAAGACATATAATGATAAAGTCCACACTGACCTGTTGGAGTATCGAGACCATGGGTAACTGCCAGGGTGGGTCCTTAACATAAAAAGGGGACTGGGGTTACATGGTTTCTAGGGAGGATCCCAATACATAGGTTGTGTGATGACACTCACCTAGATGGTATACTAGAACCTTAACCTTTCTGTATAGTATGGTGATATGTTGTTGCTTATGTCTTTTCTTTTGGTATTTGGGTGAATCATTCTTTTTCCTTAGATTTCCTTAAGCCTTCTGAGTACCTTGGTTTTATCTCCTAGCACGGGGGGTGGAACTTCACAGGTTTCACATGGTTGAGTGGAAAATCTCTTTCAAGGTACTATTTGTGATTTGTGTCTTGGCTTGGATTCAAATTTATGCAGTGATGAAGACTTCCTATATTGTATAATGTACCACCATTTATTGCAAAACAAGATGTAAAGATCTAATTGTAAGCCCTCAGGAAATTTGATGTAATTGTATTTGAAATTGAAAGAAAGAAGAAATGTAATTAGGGAGGGGTAGTTTTAGGAACATTTAAGGGAATGTTTATTTGTAATTCAGAAATTTGTAATAAAGAAATCTAATTATGTATCCTCTACCCTATCCCTCTTTGAATGATTGAAAGGAAAAAAGAAAATTAATTATTTCTAAATTGCAAACTTATTATGTTTTGGAAGTATAAATATTCTATATATAGATATGGTTAATTGGAAAAGAAATGAAAAGGAAAGGATAAATGTATTTAGCTTAGGAAAGAAACAATATGTTCCTATCTCTTCTTTAAAATCTAAATGTTATGTAAGATATAAAAAGGAATTGAATTCATTAAGTTATTTAATTGAATCAATGGTTTTAATGTTGGTAAAAATCAATAAGGGAACCTTTAAGGACATATTCATATGTAGGATTATCAAATAAGATCTTAGTAATGTTTTTAAAAAAATTGTTATTCTTCTTGTACTTTAGACCGATTCCTTATGGGTTCCCTGACAAGGACATTACAATATGAGCATAGCAATGAACATCATCTTATCTAATATTAACATAAAATAGTCATTTACAACAATATGAGCATATATCAGTGAAAATCTCAATTAAAATACCCAACAACATATACAACACAATTCAATAGGAAATCAATGATAATCGTCATAATATATATATTAATTCAATGTTCTTGAATGAAAAATATACTAGATATCATCATAAAGCATCATCATGCAGATATGCTCAAAATGGTAATAACAAATTAATCTAACATCTAAACCAGAAATGATACAGGTAACCAAAAAAATGTACGGTAATCAAGTGCATCACATATTGCAACCACTAGATCACATCACACGGATAATCACAAAATTACATCATGGTACAAATAGAATGATCCCTGATCCAGATAACATCTAAACATGATAATAATCATAATCCAGTAGTCATTGGTACATACATCAGTGAACCTTCAATCACATCACAAGTCACATAATTTGTGATGTCTCATAAGCCAAATACCATCAGACCACGATAGTAATCTCATAGTGAACTAAGCCAAGTGCATCTCACAATGACAATATAAAATATAACAAGAGAATAGTCACCAAATCACATATAAAAGAATCAAGATCTAGACAAATCACCAAGAACATAATGAGTCCTCAAAACTTAGAATAAAAGCTTCAAAAGGTCTAAAATCCCAAATCAGGTATGCAACAAGCCACAACACAATGGTTCTCACAACTATGTATAAGGACATAAACAAATTGTCGATGAAAAGACATAAATCATATCACCCTGAAGGTACAGACCTCTCATGGGTCTGACATGATCATACAACACAAGGAAAAATATGGCAAAGCATAAGCCAACAAAGAAAACATCCTAAGCTAAAACAAGGCATCACAAGGGATCTCATCCAACAACATAGAGGCACTAACACAATAAAATATTGAAGTCACATCCACTAGGATGTCATGCAAAAAGAAAATGGGAGATGCACTACATCATCCCCCCCAAGGACTAGGCTTACCCCTAGAAGCGTACAAGTCAAACCAAAAGAGTGCACCAAGTGCAAGATCCAAAACAAAACCAAACACAAAATAACCATACAACTTCTTCACATGTCTATCCAACTGCACCAATTACTTACTATCCAACCCCACAACCGTTGAAAGGACCAACACACACTAGAAAGAGCATCAACAACTCTCCCAAAGTCCCACAAGAGAATCACCATACACGCTAGGAAAAATGCATCTAGCCATGATCTCTACCAAAATAAGGCACACATTATCCACTCTACCTAATCATGAGGCATCTAGCCACAAAAAAATGCCCTCTAAGGTCTCCTCTAAGACCAAGACACCAAAAAATATAAATTCAACAAATCAAGAACAAAGGAAAGATTGTCCCAAAAGACAAAAAATCACTACCCTACTCACCTAGAGCATTCTTTATTCCAATCAGAGTCACTAACTCAACCAAGAATCTAAAAGGGTGAGATTTCTCTACCAAAATACACTTCTATAAGGGATACTACTTCCAACTCAGGGTACTAGGAGGTACAAATGTTAAAAGTTATCTCTCACAACCAAGAGTACTCAAACTACATGTATCATCAGAAAATGGAATCACTTCCATTTAGGACTGGTTTAGCCCTTGAGTAAGTGGTTTAGGGTCATATCAAATGCCTTGAATGGGTCTTTGGATTGGATCTAGCTTTTTCCCCTATCCTACCCTGTTTTCCACTTCTTTTTTGCATGTTTCTAGCATCCTGCTTTGAGAATTTGAGGTTTTTGACCTCAAGGTCAAGGTCGACCTCAACCTTGACCCAGGGTTTAAATTTCAAATTCTAAAGGTTTCCAGATGTCAGGTTTCGTAAAGATTTATTTCCCGCTTCTAGGTCGGCTGTTTCAAGCTTCAAAACGGTAAACTCTTAAATGATATTTAATTTAAGTCCACTTCCAAGGGTATAGGCTTAATGGGAATTTATTTCTCCTATGTTGGCCTCTCTAAAGTTTGTGCCTTAGACTAGTATAAAAGGAAGCCTTCTCCTCTCGTTTCGAGGAGATCTCTCTAGCATTATCAAGCATCCTTCAACTCAATCAAGGAAGCATTCAAGAAATCATCTATATTCAAGCATTTAACCATTCAAGTTCTCCATTGAAGATCAAGGATTCAAGAATTCAAGCCTTTGAATGGATTTGGTTCAAGCATTCAAGATTCATCATTCAAACCCTAGATCTATCCATCATGGTGGTGTGATCTTCCTTCAAGATCCTTTGTGCATCTTCAAGATCTATTCATTCTTCCTTCAAGGTGGATTCCAAACATACAATTATGGAGGTTTTGGTTTACATTTATGGTTATTAGTGTTGAGTCCAAGTTTTCATATTAACATACTTGTTTACATTTCAAATACAACTGCATATCTATTAAATATCATAGCTTCCTTGTTAGATCTACTTCTACTACTTGCTAGCATTCTCTATTTTAAGGTTAACTCCAAAATGAAGGTTTGACCAAGGCAAACCCCTCATCCAAATAACAAAACCATTTTTCTTTTAGGAACAGGTGCGGAATAGCAAATAACAAAGCAGATTCGGACACCCTTTTCAAAAAACTTTTAGGATCTGCAAATAGAATTTTTGTTGGAGCAACACATGTCAAGGTTGACATAAAGGGGTCAAGGTCGACCTGGTTCAGAAAAGAAAAATATTTATGGGTTTTATCTATCTCTGTGTTTCCAAGCCATATCTGATTGTAGAATTTCTAGAAACTCAGGAAAGATGCCAGAAAATAGTGATTTCCAAATCTGCTACCTTTCAAGATAAGTGTTTCATTTTATCCTAAACATTTTGATTTATTACTTTATTAGGTCCCCTTTCCCTCTGATGTGAGTGTTCCAAGGCTTGCTTGCACTACATCTAAGAGACCTAGCTAGTCTCTTCTAGGAACCTAGACTCCTCTAGGTCCTGATTGGTTTAGATGATTAAACAACACCAATCCTAACTCTCCTCCAAGAGTTCTTAACTCATGTGCTTCACCTTAGAAGACTAACACCTTATAGTTAGTTCAATCCTCCTTACTCACTTAGAAAGCTCTAAGTGCCAATTCTTCACAAACTTCATTCTTCTTTGCAGGGGTGCTCTCCATCTTGAAAACATTCATAATCTTTCTAATTTGATCCATTTTAGAAATATCTAGAATCATATCTTTATCGACTTCAATAGTTCATCCTTTAGAGACCTTAAAAAGAGGCCTAATCCTTATAGCCTTTTGCAAAGGATTTTTCCTAATTCTTGCAAAACTTTCTCAAAGACCTTACAAAACCAATCATGGATTTGGATACCCTTTTGTATTTTACAAAGGATTCTACAAGATTTTCCTTCCTAGGTCACCTGTACAATGCCTTCTTACAATCTAGGACAACTAGAGCTAATAGGCCTAGTTTTTAGGACTGACTCTAACCTTGTACAAATCCTGCTCAAACCTTGATCTAATGGATTGGCATAGGCTCAATCCTCATAGTATGTTAATATATGATGATATCCTTCTTGAAAAAGTATTGAATCCATACTGTACTTTCCTATCATGCAAGAAATCTCTATTTCTTCACAACCTAGACCTCTAACTGGGCTCTGTCTTCTCGCCTAGGTCCTAGCATTAAAAATAGATCTCCAAAATTTGACAACTCCTAATCCTAAAAATATGTACACTAATGACTCCCCTTGCATTTCCATCTACCCTTAGGTGTTTCCCATGGTTAGATTTCATGGATAAGCCATGGATGCTCGAACTGGTCAAAACATGACCAATGAGAAATCTTAAACTAAAACAATTTATTCACTACAATATATCTACTCAAATCAACTTAATTCCTAAATGAAAAAATCTTAGAACTTAGTAAAGAACACTAATCAACCACTAGATTTAGTTTCTCAATCCATTACACATGACTGTCAACACAAAAGCTCGAGAAATTCACTGAAACCTTGTTGTAGAGCTCTATTATCAAACTCAAAACTATTACAATGCATGTGTAACCTCAAGATTTGAGTCTTGGATAATAGTAGATGCCATCTCATTCATTTTAGGGCCTATTGGCCAATCACCATCTCCTAAACTCAAGGGAATCCAAGGATAACCGAGTTGCATGCAACATTTGCAATAATTGCAAATGTTGTCATGACAACTTTTTTACAACATTTGGCAACTTTCTCTATGCCATGATCCTATTTCTTAGGATCTCTATCCTCACTATATTTTGAGGAACCAACTCACTTAATGACCCTAAGGCATCTTTACAGCATCTATTAACAACATTTATGTGCCTAAGACACATTGAAGACTCTATCCTAACCTATTAACACTAAGAATTTAAAACCTACTAACATTGGCTATTTGTGTGACCTTAGTCCTAGTGACTAACTCACTTAGACTACATATCAAATGACCTCCTAAGGTCTAAAACAAACACTATACACTTCTTGACTTGGCTAGAGTCAAGTACAAGCCAAAATAACTCTAACATGGAGGTGAGCCTAGGTGTGCTCCTGCACCACCCTCTTTATCCATAACCAGTTGATTCCTCTTTGTATTGATCGTCTCCTTTCGATTAATCAATTGGGATCTCCTTGTCTTGGATTAGGAGGTAATTTATGTCCACAACATTTTCCATCACACACATAAACTACATAGATATGAAAATATATCTTTACATATATTTTTATATCATATATTTTGGTGAACCCGCGATAGACAACTCTTTCTTTTTGGTGTTGGATGATTTGCCTCCTTTCCTTAAGATTAGCTTAGATTATTTTTATTTTATGCTTTTGCATTTTAAAATTAAAAAATTAAAAAATCTATATACTCTCCAAAATACAAAAATATTTCTTGCATTTCATTTACTATGAAGATCTTTAAGATGCTTTGGTGTATGGCTATTTTCCTTATTATTATCCTCTTAGCATCTCTTTATCGTACTTATGATTTTTATGAGAGTATCATCCATTTCATTTTGTTTTTCACTCTTCATGTTTCACTTGCTTATGATATTGTGATATTGACTAATACTAGCCTTCCTACTTTCAAAACTTTCATTAAAGATTTGTGCGGCAGACTTATTACTCTTTTGGATTATGTGAAGAATTTGGTAGATGATACACCATTTCCTAATCTTCCTAATCCTAATCATATCCTTCCTAATCCAATTCCTAACATTCCTAATATTCCCAATTCTCCATCTGCTATTCCTAGTTCTTCCCACACTTATGATGAGGCTCAAATTATGGTTCATGATGCAGATGTGCAAGAATTCTTGGATTTACCTTCTCCTTCTTATCTGATCCATGATGATATTAAAGGGAAGACAAAAGGGACTTATTCTAAACCTATCATTCCACCTTATACAACCTTTTCCCATGATCACCGTAAACAATCACCTCCTGCAGAAGCTTTACAAGATATGTACACTACAGGATACAGCATGATGGCTAATCAATGTTATAAGGGTTTAGGGCTTGGTGTTAATGAACATGGTATTAAATATCTGCTTCATCTATCCCCTAAAAAAGATATGTGTGGTATTGGCTTTTTGCTATCTCAATTTAAGGTGGTTGATTTTGATCGTCACTCGCCTCTTCATGTTAGTCTTCCAGCACCTTCCTTAGATTACCTTGATACTCCTCAAGATGTGGCTAAGAAGGTGTATGTTCAATTAATGAATTATAAGAAAGAAATTTTTAAACCTGTGTCAAAAGATGCTCTCTCCAAGTACAAATATCCTTTTCACTATAGTAATACACATTTACTTGTTGATTGTGTGTATTTCAAGTTTTATGTTAGAGAAAGAGTTGCTTTAGGAATTATATCTCACTCTCGTGTAGTTTTACAATTCCTTCATAATTTCGATACGAGGAATACCCCTTACTCTTCTATAATGTATATCTTTTCTCCTCTTGTCTCTTCACTGGGGTGCAAGAGGTATCTCTTCCATTTCTTTAGAATCCATTATGCTCTTAGCATGTATTTTTTTTTTAGCATAATTGGTTATTCTTTCTATATTATATCCCTATGGTTTTGTATTATGATCATAATCATCCATAGTTCTCTTTTATTATTCATGATATCTTTTCTAAAGATTTTTTTTTTTGCAAAGGTATCCCTTGCTTTCATCTCTGGGGGGCAAGGCCTTCCTTCTTTCTCTTTGTCTAGGGATCTACTTTCCCTAGCTTAGTGGCATTTGTTTATTCTGCAACATTATTTCTTTATATTGACTGAATTTTTGGCTATGGATATCTTTTTATGTGAGAGGTTTTTGTCCTAGGTCATCACCTCTTCTTTATTTTGCAAATTATGTTCTTTATAAATCATTTCCCTTGTTGTACAGTTAGATTTTGATTCCTTTGTTCCAAGATTCCTCTTCCTCTTGATTACAGGGGGCTTGTTGATTAAATTTTTGGTCCCTCTATGCTTTTCTTTGAAAGATGATATTTTATCTAAAGAACTCCTCTACAATGGGGGTCTTGTTGATAAGATCTCTTTCTCTTTGAGGATCCTTTTTTCCATAAGTGACATATCCTTTTTCACGATTATCTATGCTCTTCGATGTAAGGGTCAATACCCTTTGCTAAGAATATAGTATACATTGTTATTAACAGGATATCTCCTTACTTTGTTAAGTAGGTATCCTCCTTTCTCTTCCTTATCCTATCTATGAGGTAGCCATGATAAGGAGGGGGGCATATATAGGGTCTCCCTTATGCTATAGTTTTCATTTTTCAATATGCTAAATCCTCGGAAGGTAACGCACAAAAGTTGCTAATTTTGCTTCCTTGTGATGCCTTCTCTGCCTAGTGCGTGCCCGTCTGGTTTGTTGAGGGCTTCCTCTACCTCTGGCGGCAAACCTACTGCTGTTGGTATGGGGGTGTCTTCTACTCCCTTATCTCAAGCTCAACCTAGCTCTATTGTTGCGTCGAGGCTCTCCAGTCCAGGTGGGTTGCAATCTGATGCTATGGGGGTGGGGTCTTCCTTTGGTCCTCCTGCCTTAGGATCCACTGCTACTTCTTTGGTCATCTTTGCTGGAGGATCTGATCCACCTCCGTCTGTGGGTTTGGGTGTGGGTAAACAAGAGTTTCCTATTTCCCGCCAAGGAAAATTTAAAAAGCCTGTGAAGGGGAGTGTTGGCTCAGTGCATGATGTGCCCGCTAGGGGGACTGCTCCTGAGGGTTCTTCCTCTGGTCCACCTTCTCATGCTTCTATTAATAATTCAAATGCTTCTATGGATGTTTTTGTTCATGTTAGAGTGGGTTATGTGGGCTCTCCCCATGGTGTTTTTGGGGGATATTATGCTAATGTTTCCTCAAAGGCAATACTAGGGGTTGGGGGTGTATGCTATTTATTTGATTTATCAACCCTGAATCATTTTTATCAATAATCAATATTTTCAACATTATCAATTTCTTAATCAAATCTTAATTTCGATCATATATTGGATTTTTATCCTATAGGCTAACCATTTTATCCTAAGTCTTTATTTATTCAAAAGGAATATTTCCTCCCCTTTTAATAAATAAAAAGCCCCACCTTTTCTTCTTATCCTAAGTTGCACAAATAAAGCACTATTCTTATTTTATAAAAAAGGGAAAAAGCACTTTTTGTCTCACATGGACATAAAGTCAACTCCTATTTTCCTATTGGAGGATACTTGTGCACATGGATTGCTCATCTTTCAAGCTCCACCGTTGATTGATACTTTTGCCTCTTAATCTCCATGGTCCATTCCTTTGCATTTCTTATAAAAGGAGAGCTCTCTCCCTCATTCTAAGACACTTGTTTTATGCTAACTCTATGCTGCAAGAATTCTTTGGAGCTTTTTGGAGATCATTGTTGCATTGCATCTTAGAGTTCTTCATTTGCTTCATTGTTTAGTTTCCATTCTTGCATAATAGTTCATGTTTATGCTTTCATAGCTTAGATTTCACTTTCAAGCTTTAGAATAATTCATCTAGCTTAATAGGAAGGGTTGTAACACATTGCAGTTTCCATTTCATAGCTTAGTTTGTACTTCCATTTTCATAGTATAGCTTGCACATTTGCATTCTCATTCTTAACTTGCATTGCATTGCATTTCCATTTGATTCTTTGGATATATTGGCACTCTTGCCCTTGTCCTCATTCGAATCTCTCATTGTATGGTTGACTAGCAAGGTCACAAGTTCAATAGCTCTAGCTGAGAGCAAATTCATAATCTTGCAACTCCATGCATAGAGAGCTATGGATCGATTTGTGAGGGCTCATTCTTGAGTTTCCTTGCATGTAAGGATTCATAGAAGTGCACTACTTTTGTGTGTACATTGTTGGCGCCCACCGTGGGGCAAGACAACTTTGTTTTGTCCTTATTTTCTTGCATTTTTGCTGCATGTTTCGGCTGTTCTAATTTTTTTTTGCAATTTTCATGCGATGTCTGTACTTCCGTGTGTCACTGTCATAGAGTCTCATGTGAGCTTTTGTACTTCCTTGTGTGAGCTTTCATTCTATCTCATGTGAGCTTTTGTACTTCCTCATGCGGGCTGCGTTCTATCCCGTGCAAGCTTATGTGCTTCCTCGTGCGGGCCTGGGTTCTATCTCACGCAAGCTTCTGTGCTTCCTTGCATGGGCCTGTGTTCTATCTCATGTGAGCTTTTGTACTTTCTCGCGCGACCTCTGTACTATCTCACACCAAATCAAGTACTTATTTAATTGCTTTCTTTATTGAGTGCGGCATATACTAGTTGTTTCATTTCATAGGCACTTAATACCTTGTTGTAGGAATTTTGAGGTGGTAGGAGAGTATGCTCTTCACCCTTATGGTGAAACAAAAATCTTGACCCATCTTGGGATTTTGAAAGCAAGGGGGTAATTGAATCTTTTCTTGGTGTGTTTGGGAGAAGTTTTTGAGATAGGGGAGTATGCTCTTCACCCTTGTGGTGAACCAAAAACTTTGAACCTCAAAAATCATCCACTCTTTGTGTTTAGTTTAGGATCCTTTAGCGGGCCTGCTCTTGAGAAATCAAGAGGAACGACCCAAGTTGGGACAACCTTGTCATCATTTTCCTTGGTGGTGAGTGATTCCAACTCACTATAATCTCAAGGCTATCGAGGACACAAAACCTTGGTAGACATAACACTTGTCTTCGCTTGATGTGAGTAACTCATGGGATTGTGACCATGGGGAAAGCATTGAGCAAGAATGCTTAAGGTACTCTTGAGGCTGCAAGGTCCCAGTCCTCTATTAGGAGCAAGAGGAGTGTTATGAACAGAAGCCCTTATTAAGAACCTTTAGATAGAAGCCACCTTATTTAGCCGCTTATCTTCTTAGTGCAAGGATTGATCCAAGTGGAACAACTCGGATCACCTTAAGATACTCACCATATGTGTTCCTTTGGTTGTGTCTTTGACACTTCCATGACAAAGCCAACATCTATTGTGGGTAACCACTTTGTGTGAGGCAAGGGGACACCAAGTTGTGGGCTAAGTTGGTAAGTATTGAGCCTTGACTTTCTAGGATAGATTTGCTTGAATTGTCTTCGACTGTGTGATACCAGTGTAAATGTTCTCAATATACAAATGATCAGTAGCATTCATAGGGTGCAATTTTATTTTTGATATCACAAGTGTTTGTCTTGGCAAGGTTGCTTTTGCCCTTGTTTCAAGTGTTTGAGACATGTTTGATCCCTCACTATTTGCAAACTTGCCAAAATTCTACTGATACTGTGATTGAGATCGAAAACATCAACCCTTAGACCGAAAATTTTGACCAAACAGACCCAAAAATGCAAATTTTACACAGTTCTGGTCAAGAGTTAAACAATTTTGCAATAGTATCGCCTACTTTGAGAAGAAACATCGTGTGATAGTTTGCCTCTTCTAGACTATCACCCGACCTACCTGGTGTTTATCGCCCGGATATTGTGAGGTCTATCATCTAGTATAGGGCAAAGTATCACCCAGTTATAGGTGTATCACCTTGTTAGCCTGGAGTATATCGCCTGGGTAGTTTCTGTCGTGCTTTCAGTTTGGTCAGTTTCAATTGTTGTTAGTCAAGTTAGGTCTTTGAGTAGGTTTCTTACTCTATCATTAGAGACCTGTCTTGGCTCTAAATTTCTAGTTTTAGTTCTCTGGGATAGCATCATCTGATTTACAAGGTCACTTTGGAAATAGTTGTCAAGTTAGAAGGTATTCTTGGTGAGAAAGTTTATCTCTAGGGTTGTTAGCTACATTCTTGGAGAATTTTAGCGCTCTTATTGTCCAAATCACTTTCATTTAATTAATTTCAGTTATATTTCAGCCTAGTCCAACCTCCTGATTCAAAAGTGCAAGGGTAGTTACCCTTTGATTTGAAGCACCTCTTTGATAGTGTTGGTAAAGCCCCTTTTTCTATCTTTTCATTTCTCTTTGGACAATAGAGAACTTTGATTATCCTAGTTTGGTGTTGACACTTTGCGAGGTCACCCTATCATTAAGAATCCCTTTCTTTCATGTTAGTTACAACAAGGTACCAAGTCAATCAAGGGAAGTGACCCCCTGTTGTCTTTAGCTAGTTACCACCAGTTAAGACTCGTCAACAACACAAGGGAAAAGAACCCCTTTTCGATCAATCTCCTAAAAGTGAATCTGAGGTTTGTTTTAATCCAAAAGGTAATCCTAATGAAGTGAGCACCTCTTTAGCACCACTTTCGTCAAGTATGGACATGAGTTACACTTTCACTCGACAACAAAGAGAAGCCATGAATCAAACTCTGGAGGATATTTTCTAATGGCATGGAGTGTATGGTGGTTCTTCTCATGCTAGCCCACCCGATTCCCCCCCAACAACACAAGGTATTTTGATGCTCATCAACGAGCTGAGAGACATTATAAGAAAACTCACTCAGATTTAGGGTCACAACACGAGGACCAGCACAACGAATCTAGTGACCATCACATCAACACAACCAACACGATAAGGCATTCAAGACAATCTTCTCCACTTAAAGATACCTCTCGATATGCAAATACAAGGTTGAAAAACATTGAAAGGGAGAAGCAAGCCTATCTAGATGAACAAGCCGCCAAAAAGGAGAAATTCAGACAACTAGAAGAAGAGGAACGTGCATTATTGGACATAAGCAAAAGAGTCACCCAAGAAGAAGAAGATAGGCTCTATGCACAACAACTCCAAAATCAATTCAATGGGAGGGGTGCCAATAGTGGGACCAACTCACCCCCATCTACCCCCTCACCAAGTCCTAGAAGAAAGTCAAGGACACCCTCACGATCCCCAAGTCCTAGAGGAAGAAGGACTTCAAGCTATGATCATCATAGGAGACGATCGCCTCATAGACATTCAAAGCAACCCTCCGAACAAGCACATCATGGCTCACAACATGGCAGAAGCTATAACAACTTTGATAAAATGGATTTTATGACTATGCAACAAGAACCATCCTTTCAAGCATATGTAGAAAGGTATGTAGAACAAAACAAGGATCAGTTCCTAGAAAGTCTCATCAACAAAGGTGCTAAGGTCCCATACAATTTTGATGTGGACCGAAAGGTAAAGAAGCAAGATCCATCAACTAATGAGGTGATCAAACAACTTCAAAGGGATATAGAAAGGATGAGGGCACCTAAGAGCACCTTTAATTTGGATTCCATATGTCCCAACCCAATCGACAAGAGTGTGGTGTTGGTTGAGTTTCCTAAGAAAATTGAGTTTCCAACCTACGACAAATATGATGGCATTGGTGATCCTCATGACCATGTTAGACAATTTTATATAATGAGTTTTTCTTTTCACCATGAAGACTCCTATTTAATGAGATTATTTCCAAGGAGCCTCAAGGGTCAAGCCATGGAGTGGTTTACTAACCTTACTCCTCTAGTTAAGACATTTAAAGAGCTTGTGGAAAGATTTGTTCAACATTTTGCTTATAATCTATCAAGGTCGGTCACAATGCTTGATTTGTGCAAACTCAAACAAAATCAAGGGGAACCTTTTGTCACCTTCCTACAAAGATGGAGACGTTTGTGCTCAAAATATCCAAGGACAATTCCTGAGGAGGAAAGAATAGACATTATTGTGAGCAACTTGATACCGGAATTAAGATATGAAGTAAGGAAGATCCCGTTTAATTCTTTTGATACCATGGTAGAAGTGGCCTATCGCATAGAGGATGTCCTAAAAGAATAAGGAATTTTGGCTAAATCAACTAATAACAACAATGGCCAAAACAACAACAATAGTGGTAATAAGGACAAAAAGAGCTCTTATTGGAATAAGAATAAGCAGGTGGTCAATGACAGAGTTGTTGACTCATCACAACCTAAGAATGAAGGAGTTCTTAATCTCTCTCATGCAGTTCAAGCTATGAAGCTCCAAACATCTTTGGGACAACCAGAGAATAAACCCAAGTATCAAGGGAGACCTAAAAAGGAAAAGAGACAATTTACTAAACTTGGGGACTCCTATGCAAACATTTTCAAGACATTAATTGCTCACAATTTGGCACACCCTCAGGATCCTTCCAAACACCGCATACCAGATCCTAAACCTCATTGGTGGGATGAGAAGGCCTTTTGTGTCTTTCACAATGGAATTGGACATGATATAGAAAAAAAATTTAGACTTAAACATCTTGTTCAAGACCCTATTGAGAGCAACAAATTACAAGTTGATGGTTTAACAACTAATGCGGATCACAAAGCTTTGAAAGAACCCTTGCCCAAATATGAGAAAGGAGAGAATTCTAACAACAAGAATGGCAAGGCTACTATCAACTACACTTACACAAATGCTGAAAATGTTATTAACATGCTTGAAGTGGCTGATGATAATGTCAACATGATGAGAGGGAAAGACCCTTATGGATATGATGTGGATTCAACTCCTATGCCTGATGAAGGACCCGTTGTGGTACTAAGAGGTCCTCACTCACGAAGGATGTCCCAACCCCTCAATACTATCACTAGAAGCCAGTCTCAAGCTCCCATTGTTATTAGAGGTCCTAACTCTAGTAAGTCTAAGCAGCCAGTGTCAAAGGGTGTTCTTCCAAAATCTGTTGTTGGTCCTGAGTTGAATTATAATCTTGTTGACCAATTACAATGTACACCAGTACAGATTTCAATCTTTCAGCTTTTGGAACTGTCCCCTAAGCATAGCATGTCCTGGAGGATGCCTTGCGAACGGCTAATGTCCCTAATGATATAGATGTACATAAATTCCAGAATATGGTCAACCACTTGGCTAGCCCTCACTACCTTACATTCTCAAAGGAAGATGACAAGTCATTAAGCCACCCACACAATTTGGCCCTTCATATAGAGGTTATGATCCACAAGACCCATGTCAGGTGTGTGTTGATAGATGGGGGTGCTAGGGTTAATATTTGTTCTTTGAGCTTATTGAAGGTCTTGCATTATTTAGAAGAAGTCCTTGACATAAGGAAGAAAATAACTATCAAGGCTTATGATGAAGCAGAATGTAGTTCTAAAGGATTGGTCATTCTTCCTATTCGAACTGGTCCTATAGAGAAAGACATTTTGTTCCAGATTGTTGATGTCGGTCCTTTGGCATACAATATTTTATTAGTTAGACCATGGATACATGAGATGCAAGTGATCCCATCTACCTATCATCAATGTGTAAAATTCCCTTACAATGGAATAGAAGTCTGCATACCTGGAGACAGCACACTGTTAGTCAACACAATTTCAGCAGGGTCTCACATTCCTATGAATAGGGAGGCTAACACTTTTGATACTACATTTGAACAATGCAAGAATAAATTCAAGACCATAGAGCTTGGTATGGGGGATTACAAATTGGATTCATTCACAAAATTGCTAATTTCCCCTAGGTCTTATGGCAAACCTTCTCAAGAAATGAAGCCCTTGTCTTCAGCCATGACATTGTTCAATAAGTTTGTGGAATCCTCAGTTCCAATTCAAGAAGAAAAAGAATAGGTTGTTGTTAGGGACTGGATTTACCGAGAAGAGAAATACCTACATAATGAGAATTTTGCACCTTCCCCTAGAACTTATGGGAGAGGGTATACATTGGTCAAGAATATGGGTTATCCAGGATAGGGTCCCCTTAGTCATAGGCTGGATTCTAGGGCTGAACCTCTTAACCATGCCCTTTTTGGATGAAGGAATAAGTCAACAGTTGGCTTAGGTTTTAAAAATAAGAAACAAAAAAGTGTCCATGTCTTAGCTGCGATGAACAGTGATAATGACTCAGACTACACACCTAATCTCTCTAATCAACAAGACATGTCTGATGATTGGGTGCCTTCAACAAATCTCCTTTGGGGAGATTCACCAGATTTGACAACTGACAATATGAATGCTAGATTGACAATGGACAGTGTTGCTATCCTAGCTGCGATGGATAGTAACAATGCTAGTGTTAGAGAAGGGGAAACTCTACCCAATCTTGAGGCTTCTACATCACAAGGCCCAAATAATGATTTAGAAACAGACTCACATGAGTTTGAATTTGATTCACTTTCAGATGCAACATTTTATTTGGACATGGATGTTGTCCATACTTATAGTACTCAACCCGATGTGACCAACGAGCCTAGTGTAGGACTGGAGGATTGGACTCCTCGAATTTCCTTAGTGGACGATGCTTCATTTGATAGGACAAATCTTGACTCGGGTATCTTAGGAGGGGACTAGATGAATCCTGATCGTATGGTCACCAGAGATAACACCTTCCATATAAACAATGTTGAACCTGTCATTGACCTACCCCTTGTTCACAATGACCTAATCGACCGGTCTCAGCGCCACCAAGAGCCTAGACTCCTCACCTTTCAGAATGATTACGAAATTGCCTGCTATCTGAATGATCTTGAACCCATGGCTTCTTCCACCAGTGAACCGACAACGAGTATCATAGAGCCTGATATTAAGTACCTCAGTCTAAAAATAAAAGAAAAAGAAAAATAGGTCTGATGGGGAAAACCACCTTGTGGCAGTATCAGAACCAAAAATAGTAAAAATAAATGACGTATTCGAGGGTGAAAACCTCTTTGAGGCACCTAAGGATGGGGTACTTAATAACTTGCCAAGTTACTTCCAAGATAGGTCATCAGTTCTTATTGAGCCTACGCAACCAGTGAATTTGTATACAAAAGAGGCTCCCCAAATAGTGCACCTAGCTCAGTCTCTATCAGTTGGAGAAAAAGAGGCATATACAAAAATTTTGCAAAAGAAGAAAATCAACTTTGCTTGGACGTATTCTGATATGCCAGGGCTTGACACTAATCTTATTATGCATCATCTATCTATAGCTCCAGGAATAAAATCGGTTAAACAAAAGTTGAGGAAAATGCATTCTCACATAGCTCTTCTTGTTAAAGCTGAATTAGAAAAGCTCTTACATGCAGGATTCATTGGAGCTATCGACTATGCTGAGTGGATCTCCAATATTGTTCTATTTTCAAAACATGATGGGTCCATTCGCATTTGCATAGAATTTAGAGACCTCAAAAAAGCATGCCCAAAGGATGACTTTCCACTCCCTAACATAGACATGATAGTGGATATGACTGCGGGCTATGAGATATACTCTTTAACGGATGGTTTTTCTGGATATAACCAAATAAAAATAGCTCCCGAAGATCAAGAGAAAATAGCTTTCATATGTGCATGGGGAACCTATTATTGGAACGTCATGCCATTTGGCCTAAAGAATGCAGGAGCAACATACCAGCGAGCTATTACCACAATTTTTCATGATATGATGCATAAGAACATGGAAGATTATGTAGATGATACCCTGGCTAAATCTAGAAAATGGGACACACACCTCGATGATCTGGAAGTAATTCTAGATCGCATGGCACAGTTTCAGCTTAGATTGAATCCAAAAAAGTGTGCATTTGGAGTTGCCTCAGGTAAACTCCTAGGATTCATAATTTTAGCAAAAGGAATAGAGGTTGATCCCAAAAAGGTCCAAGCTATATTAGATATGCCACCTCCAAGAAATATCAGTCAAATGAGAAGTCTTCAAGGACGTCTTCAATCGATCAGGAGGTTTATTTCTCAGCTTGCAGATAGAGCACAACCTTTTAATAAGACATTGCATAAGGGTGCTTCTTGCATGTGGAATGAGGAATGCCAAAAGAGCCTAGATCAAATTAAACAATACTTGGCTAATCCTCCAATTTTGATGCCGCCTATTCCTTGGAAACCATTGATTTTATACATTTCAGCAACAGAGTCTTCCTTAGGGGCATTGTTGGCTCAATTAGATGATACTGGGAAAGAAAGGGCTATTTACTACATTAGTCGTACTCTAGTATCTTATGAGATCAATTATAATAGCATTGAAAAGTCTTGTCTAGCAGTAGTGTTTGCTTCCCAAAAGTTGTGACACTATATGCTTGCTCATACTATACATTTGGTTGCAAAAATTGACCCTCTTAAGTACTTGCTTAGTAAGGCCACCCTCATGGGTAGGCTTGCCAAGTGGATGATGGTTTTATCTGAATTTGATATAGAGTACATTGAAAGAAAGGCCATAAAAGAGAAAGCTATTGCTGACCAATTAGCTGACTTTCCAGTTAAGGATAGTATGCCTATTCAGGTAGAATTCCCAAATGAACACATGCTGTATATGACTACCCGCACTTGGAAGATGTTCTTTGATGGTTCCCACATGCAAAATGGATCAGGTGCTGGAGTATTATTTGTCTCTCCACATGGGTACAACATTCCAAAGTCTTACAAACTTTTATTCCCATGTACAAATAATATTGCCAAATATGAAGCTTTGACCAATGGATTGATAATGGCTATAGAATGGAACATAACAGAATTACATTTCTTTGGGGATTCACAGCTAATTATCAACCAAGTCAATGAGGAGTATCAAACTAAGGATGATAAATTGGTACCTTACAAAAAGATGGTTGAATCATTGAGATGTTACTTTACATTTGTGACATTTCAACAGATCCCCAAGACAGAGAACAAAGCTACAGATGCTATGGCTACATTAGCTTCACTCCTACAGTTGGAACAACATGAATCCAAATTTGAATTCCTGGTGGAAGAGCTACACCATCCCATATTTGACTCATCTAAAATCCATGTCATTTGTACCCTTGTCACACATGAATCTTCCCAATATGGTGCTATCTATTCATATCTCTGTGATGGCATCATCCCCGACACATTCAACTGTTCTGAATGCTGAAACCTTGTCTGCAATGCCTCCTGCCACACCCTTATCTCTGGTGATTTATATAGGAGGGGTTTAGATGGGACACTCCTTAGGTGCTTGGAAAAGGAGGAATCTGACCAAGCGTTAGCTGACATCCACGAGGGCATTTGTTGTGGACATTCCAACGGTCTTGCCATGGCCCCAAGGTTGCTTAGGGTGGGGTATTATTGGCCCATGATGCAAATAGACATAGTAGCCTTTTCTAAGTCTTTTGAAAAATGTCAAAAACATGGAAACCTGATTCATGCTCCAGGTAGGGAGCTGATTCCTTCCATTTCTCATTGGCCATTTCAGCATTGCGCCTTTGATCTAGTTGGGCAGATTCACCCCAACTCATCAGGTGGACATAAGTTCATTATTACTGCTACTGACTACTTCACAAAATGGGTGGAAGCAGTGCCACTTTCTGTGGCTTCAAGGAAGACTATCTCTTTGTTCATCTTGAATCATATTATTTGCCGATTTGGAGTACCTTCTGAGATTATCACTGATAATGGAGGTCAATTCAAGAATAAGGACCTAAAGCATTTATGCAAAAAGTTTAAAATCAAGCAACATTGGTCCTCCATTTACGTTCCATAGGGAAATGGATAGGCAAAGGCTTCCAATAAAACCATCCTTAAGATTCTTCATAGGACAATGCACAAGAATGGTAAGGATTGGCACTTGCAAATCAATCCAGTAGTATGGGCTTACAGAACTAGCATTCGTACACCTACAGGAGCTACTCCTTTTTCTCTTACCTATGGTGTTGAAGTGGTGTTGCCCTTAGAAGTAGAGATACCTTCACTTAGAGTCTCACTCAAAGGATTGATAACAGATGAGGATTACCACGCCATGAGGTTATAGGAACTTGAACTTCTAGATGAGAAGCATAAGGCTTCATTTGATCATATGAGAGTGTATCAGAAGCGTATGTCCAAAGCATTCAACAAGAAGGTTCGCCCTAGGGAATTTCAGATAGGTGATCTTGTTTTGAGAGAGAACCCTAAGAATCAACAGAATAGAGAATAAAAGGGCAAGTTCGAACCTAATTGGCTTGGACCATACATTATTGCAGCTTCTTTTGGTACTGATGCATATTTACTATCAGATCCCGATGGAGAACAGCTCCCTGATCCCATCAACATTTTGCACATAAAGAAGTTCTATCCTTGATGCATGTTTCTGTCTGGGGGCATCCTTTGTATATACTTTATGATCCTAAAAAATACCAAAAAAATTGATATATGATGCTGAAAAAATCCTAAAAAGCATAAAAAGTCTTGAAAAAATACAAAAAAATAGAAAAATTTCAAAAAATTCAAAAAAATATAGAAAAAGTGCCTTGGTGAAAACCTGGAAACAGGCGCCTTGGTAGCAAAAATACAAAAAAAAATGAAAAAATGAAAAAATGAAAAAAGATTCCAAGTGGTAAAAACTTGGAAACATGCGCTACTTGTGGCCTTTGCACTCCTATTTATTAGCATGCGTTCTCGACACTCAGCCTTTCTTCATCATACCCTGACCTTATTTGGCTTAGTCTGGAATTGGTCTGTGTCTTTGTCTAGGGGGCATAATTGTTAGCATAGGTCCTTTAGGTGCGTTTGTCTCTTGGGGCATTTCACAATAGGTGTTTTTCAACACCACCCCAAATAGTGTTTTTCAACACTACCCTTGCGTCGAGTGTTTCTTAACACTTATCAGATGTCTTACCCAATAGTCCAAGTGTAATGTGATATTTCTCACTAAGCAGATGTGATACTCAGAGTTTGACTCTATGACCAACACACACGCACTTAAACAATCAACTCGTTGAGATATGTTGACTTTATTTTTCTTTGTGTGTTGTCTATGAGGATTTCTTTGATGAGTGGTCTCTCCCTGAGAAGTTTTCGATGATGCATAGCTAGAAGACTGAGGGTATGAGAACATGTTTTATTTCTTTATCTGCTTGTGGGTATATTTTGTTGATCCTAATTGTCATGAGCATTTATGCTAGTCTTACTTGACACTATGGGTTGACAAGGTATTATCCTTGACTATTGTATGAGTGCATGCTTCTAGTTATCCTGACTTTCATGTGTCTTGATACAAGCATAATCTCGCCATATCAAACTTAGGTGATCTCATTGCATTAGTCATCTACACCTACATGTCTTTGATGCCTAGGTGGGATTTCCATATTTCTATCTGATAAAAATCATATTTATATCCACATAGTTATGCTAGTGTGCATTGTATGATTTTATGATGCTACCAATAACGCTTGATGATGATAATTAGATGTCTATAGGCATTGTGACCTTGCAAGTCAACCACTTTCATAGTAGCTTGCATTCATAGGTTCATCATAGTTTAGTTTTTGCATCTTGCATATGGAGAGAGCTCTCCTTTTTATCATCTATGGACTAGTTGGTCAACTGTGCTCATTTTCTGATTCTTATGGATCATATATTTCATTTTTGGTCTTTCATATCACATCATTTTCTATCCATTTTTGGACTCGAAATCAAAATCTGAGTCACGTTTCAAAATTTTCCCCTTCTTCTATGTAGTTGACTGACCATTTGAGGCATAATTCTCTGATCTTTGATGGAATTTCTTCCTTCCATGTCTCTCAAATTTTCTAGTCTTTCATTCACTCTATTTCTAGTCTTCTATTTCTATTCTTCTACTTCCTCACTGGGGCATGTTTCATCACCTAATGGTTAATCTATTGACCTATAAATTTGATTATGATTTCATTTTGATGTGATCAAATCTTTATCGATTTGTTGTCTCTCCTCTACCTGATTTCGATTTCGATTCCAAGGGGGCAGTACTTATGGGATTCTCATCCTTGATTCTCTTGATTTTCTTGATTTAGACATCTTTTGTGAGCTTTTGCTCAAATTTGAGATTCTTATCTCTTACTTTGAATGTGATCCCGAATCGACCTCATGTTCAAAGGCCTTTGTTTATGTTTGTCCAGGTGTGATCCCGAATCGACCTCACATCTGAGTTGTTTTGTGATCCCAGATCGATCTCACATTTCAACTTCATTCTTTGACTACATGTGTTCCCAAATCGATCACACATTAGTCAAAGAGGGGCAAATGTATGCACCCAAAAATGGTTGCCTAGACTTTGGGCCCCATTTATTTGATTTATCAACCCTGAATCATTTTTATCAATAATCAATATTTTCAACATTATCAATTTCTTAATCAAATCTTAATTTTGATCATATATTGGATTTTTATCGTATGGGCTAACCATTTTATCCTAAGTCTTTATTTATTCAAAAGGAATATTTCCTCCCCTTTTAATAAATAAAAAGCCCCACCTTTTCTTCTTATCCTAAGTTGCACAAATAAAGCACTATTCTTATTTTATTAAAAAGGGAAAAAACACTTTTTGTCTCATATGGACATAAAGTCAACTCCTATTTTCCTATTGGAGGATACTTGTGCACATGGATTGCTCCTCTTTCAAGCTCCACCGTTGATTGATACTTTTGCCTCTTAATCTCCATGGTCCATTCCTTTGCATTTCTTATAAAAGGAGAGCTCTCTCCCTCATTCTAAGACACTTATTTTATGCTAACTCTATGCTACGAGAATTCTTTGGAGCTTTTTGGAGATCATTGTTGCATTGCATCTTAGAGTTCTTCATTTTCTTCATAGTCTAGTTTCCATTCTTGCATAATAGTTCATGTTTATGCTTTCATAGCTTAGATTTCACTTTTAAGCTTTAGAATAACTCATCTAGCTTAATAGGAAGGGTTGTAACACATTGCTATTTCCATTTCATAGCTTAGTTTGTACTTCTATTTTCATAGTATAGCTTGCACATTTGCATTCTCATTCTTATCTTGCATTGCATTGCATTTCCATTTGATTCTTTGGAGATATTGGCACTCTTGCCCTTGTCCTCATTCGAATCTCTCATTGTATGGTTGACTAGCAAGGTCACAAACTCAATAGCTCTAGCTGAGAGCAAATTCATAATCTTGCAACTCCATGCATAGAGAGCTATGGATCGATTTGTGAGGGCTCATTCTTGAGTTTCCTTGCATGTAAGGATTCATAAAAGTGCACTACTTTTGTGTGTACAGGGGGCTCTTCCAGTGGGGTGCCTTCTTCCATTCCAATTTATGTTAGCGGCTCTCTCTTTGTTAAGCTCTCTACTGCTGTCGAAGGGGAGCTAGAAACTTGCTCTGTGATCCTTAGGGATCAAGATTTGATTTGTCACTTTCGAGGGTTCTAGCTGACTCTGCCTCAACTGCATGACTGGATTTCCCAAAAATGGGAACCAATAATCTCATATAACATCTATATCTTTCCCTTAGCAAAAGGTTTTTTTGTTGCTAAATTTTATAGATATAAGGATACATCTAAGATATTGTGTGAAAAAATCTTTATCTAGGAAGAGGATAAATTTTTTCTTATGGTAAAACCCTGGCACTCGGATTTTGACCCTTCCTCTGAATTTTTCAATAATATTCCTATTTGGATAAGACTCCCAAATATTCTTCTCCATCTCTGGCAAGGTCTTGTCCTGGAGGAGGTGGGTGAGGCTTTGGGGGAGTTTCTTCTTATTGATGATAATTCTTCTAATATGTTCCATTTTATCTTTGCTCGTATTCTAGTAGATATTGACATTTCGCAGGGTCTTCCTTTCAAAATTAAAATTGAATCATCTGAAGGCTGCTGGATACAACCATTGGATTATGAGGGTATCCCTTTTAGGTGTAGAAAATGGTTTAAAATAAGTCATTATGCTTCTCTCTGCAATGTTGATTTCATTAAGAAGAAATTTACCCATACTTGGTGGAAGGATGTCTCTTCCAAGCATTATACAGTTTTGAAAAGTTCTTCTCAAGATTTGAAGGATTATGTTCCTTCTGGTTCTGTCTCAAGCTCTCAGAAGCCTAATATTGTAAATGATTTGAATCCTATTTTGCCTTCAGTAGACCCTATAGGGACTATTCTTGAGGCTGATCTTAATTTCTCTATTGTCCTAGGGAAACCCATGCTTTCTACTGATAGTTTTGAGGCTACTTCTCCTACTAGCCTTGCTGGTGTGATTTTTGTTGTGGAACCTGTGATGGATCCTAGGCCTTCTATTGGTGGTTCAGTGGATTTTTTTTTTGCTAGCCCTGCTGGAGTTATTTCTGTTGTGGCTTTTGATTCTTTTGTATCTCTTGTTGGAAGCATTGCAAGCCCTGGTTTTGAGGTTGCTTTTCCTGCCAGCTCTGCTGGTAAGATTTTTGCTGATGGAAATGGTGTCTATGTCCCTCTTGCTGGGAGTTTTTCAGATCCAATGTTGGGAGTTGTTTCCTTGAATTCGATGTGCTGGTAGAAAAAGGAAACAAAATCCAAAGATGGTTAGATAATTGTTAAAGGGAAACATTCTAATAAATCCTCCTCATTGTTTGACATGTCCCTATGTTCTCATAAAAAGGGGATTTCTGGATAGCTTTGTTTCTGTCCTCTTTGGACTACGGTTTTTTTATGCTTATCTTTATGCAGTATTCTCATTCTATTGTTTGTGTGTCCTACCTTTTCTTGGATGGACTATTTCATTTTGGGAGATTGTAATGTTATATCTTAAGTGTTTTTTTGTGGTGTCTGGGCTTATGTTTTGGCTAGACTGTTGTATTCTTGGAACTCCTATAGTTTTATCTTAAGTTCAAGTAATGTAAAGGGTTTTGAGGACCCTTCAAAACCTATTGTTACCTTAATCAAAGATGCACAAAAGTTTCTAAATCTTGAAGAGACATGCATTTTCATTTTCAAATATGCTAAATCCTTGGAAGGTAACACACAAAAGTTTCTAAATCCTAAAGAGACACACATTTTATATTCCATAGTGATACAAGAATGTGGATCTATGGGTATTCCAAAAGCCGTCAAAAGATGCATTACAACTACAAAGCACATTTCATGAGTGAACTATCAGGTTTGGCTACCTGTTGGGCTCTCCATCCTTTGTGATTCATGGTAAGATGGGCATCTTACTGGGTGAGGTAATCATTCTCTCTTCTCTCTCTTTTTTCTTTCATGCTAGTAGGATTAGATCATGAAGTTATGTTATTTATAGTGTTGCTATTTTCTTTCTTATGTAATCATTTATGCTTTTATGATATCTTTCCAAATATGATATTAGTATAGGAAGCATTTCTTAGCAAGGTTTCCTTTGCTAGTTGATTTGGGTTTGTTTTTGTACTAACCCCTTTTTTTGTGTATTTTAGCTTTGTCTTTATTTTCTCTTTGT
The DNA here is from genome assembly GCA_027943335.1 of Chamaecyparis obtusa. Classification (NCBI taxonomy): domain Eukaryota; kingdom Viridiplantae; phylum Streptophyta; class Pinopsida; order Cupressales; family Cupressaceae; genus Chamaecyparis; species Chamaecyparis obtusa. The sequence goes on from BSBK01001902.1 coordinate 576,953, forward strand.
TTTTGCACCCTCGTGTGTATATGTTGAGTTAGAATCCTTGGCCTGGTGGCTCATGTCCTTAACTAAGTGATATTCTACCTCATTGTGATCCACTGGAATCTTTCTTCTCCTTTACCAAAAGTTTGCATTGAGTCCATACTCTTGCTAAAGTGGGGGCTAAATGTATTGTTGTAAAATGGAAGCACTTCCATTTAGGACTGGTTTAGCCCTCTGAGTAAGTGGTTTGGGGTCATGTCAAATGCCTTGAATGGGTCTTTGTCTTGGATCTGGATTTTTCCCCTGTCATGCCCTATTTTCCACTTCTTTTCTGCCTGTTTCTGGCATCCTTCTCTGAGAATTTGAGGTTCTTGACCTCAAGGTCAAGGTCGACCTTGACCCTAACCTAGGTCAGGGTCGACCTCAACCCTGACCTAGGGTTTAAATTTCAAATTCCAAAGGTTTATGGATGTCAGGTTTCTAAAAGATTTATTTCCTGCTTCCGGGTTGGTTGTTTCAGGCTTCAAAATGGTAAAATATTATGATATTTAATTTAGGTCCACTTCCAAGGGTATAGGCTTAATGGGAATTTATTTCTCCTATGTTGGCCTCTCTATAATTTTGTGCCCTAGACTAGTATAAAAGGAAGCCTTCTCCTCTCATTTCAAGGAGATCTCTCAAGCATTATCAAGCATCCTTCAACTCAATCAGGGAAGCATTCAAGAAATCATCTATATTCAAGCATTCAAGCATTCAAGTTCTCCATTGAAGATCAAGGATTCAAGCATTCAATCCTTTGAAGGGAATTGGCTCAAGCATTCAAGATTCATCATTCAAACCCTAGATCTATCCATCATGGTGGTGTCATCTTCCTTCAAGATCCTTTGTGCATCTTCAAGATCTCTTTATTCTTCCTTCAAGGTGGATTCTAAACATACAATCATGGAGGTTTTGGTTTACATTTATGGTTATGAGTGTTGATTCCAAGCTTTCATATTAACATACTTGTTTACATTTCAAATATAACTGCATATCTATTGAATATCATAGCTTCGTTGTTAGATCTACTTCTACTACTTGCTAGAATTCTCTATTTCTATTCTATTTCAAGGTTAATTCAAAAACTGGGTTTGACAAAGGAAAACCCCTCATCCAAGAAACAAAACTATTTTTCTTGCAGGAACAAGTGCGGAACAAATTACAGAGCAGATTTAGATACCCTTTTTGGAAAACTTTCAAGATCCGCGAACAGAATTTTTATCGGAGCAGCGCAGGTCAAGGTCAACATAAAGGGGTCAAGGTAAACCTTTATTTGGGTCAAGGTCAACCTGGTTTAGAAAAGAAAAATATTTCTAGGTTTTTTATGTCTCTATGTTTCTAGTCTATATCCAATTGTAGAATTTCCAAAAACTCAGTACAGACACCAGAAAATAGTGATTTCCAGATCTACTACCTTTCAAGATAAGTGTTTCATTTTATCGTAATCTTTTTGATTTATTACTTTATTAGATCCCCTTTCCCTCTTTATCCATAACCAGTTGATTCCTCTTTGTATTGATTGTTTCCTTTTGGTTAATCAATTGGGATCTCCTTGTCTTGGATTAGGAGGTGATTTATGTCCACAACATTTTCCATCACACACATAAACTACATAGATATAAAAATATATCTTTACATATATTTTTATATCATACACTACAGAGGCTCAACATTGCACTCCTTCAACATGAAGGGATACCTAAAATCCAACTAAACACCAAGAATAGGAGCAATATGGTTTCTCTAATGTTGAGTGCTCAACTATAGCTGGAATAAAGGTCACTCAACCCAACTATACCACGATCTCACCTTCAGAAAGGTGGCAAATAATAAGAATTGTGAGAAAAATTATACACTCAAATCCATAACCAATCTCAGGATGGTAAGATACACCCACAAATACCATGTCCTTCTAGCCTAAAGCTAGGAATACCGCACCACCAGCAATCCTCTGACAACCCGATCTCCAACATGGAGTCTTGCTAGGAAGGGATATTGTAACTAATATAGTATTGTATATATAATCATAAAGATATATAGCTAAGGGAGTGTCAAAGAATTTAAAGGGAGACTCTCTCTATCCCCACACTACGCCAACCAAACAAGAAATTTAGGGAACCCACAACAAAAATAGCCAAAAGAATACTTGGAAATAATCGATAACCCATAATAGTGGTGTCCAAAGCACCTCCACAACCACTTCCACATAGGAAATCACAAAAGAAATAAATGATCATCAAGACCCACAACCAATGTTTAACATCATAGGTGGACTAAGTCACACCCAACCATCCAAAATAAATAATGCCAAGAAGGAAAACACTCAAGATCTCAATATTACAAGCATGGAAGCAAGCCTAAATTCACTATAAGAATACACACCATAATTTTATGCAACATCCAAGATCAACCAATACCACACAAGATACGCATTGACATAATAGAAGATAGCATTATATCAAGATTCAAACTAGTGCACAAATGGAGGTCTACTTAAATCAGTTATCCATTATTAAAAATTTACATAAGGATCATGCAATTTCTAATCTCAAAAAACATTGTACACATTTAGTCATCAATTGCACAATGCATCTACTAACATCCATATAAAGGAATATTTACCATTTTGTGCATCTAAATCAATTAATGCTAGCATGCATATATGTCCTTGACAACTTGCACCTCTTTTCTTAAACAAAATAAAATTTTCTCATAATTTAAATGAAATGACATTCTCATTAACATATTTATAGTTAATCAAAATGCACAATGTAATATGTTCTTGTGGTGTTCTCCCTGGCAGATACTATCAAAGGTCCACAATGGATATAATAGAATCAAACAATCACAAGGTAGGGTAGAAATACCAAACATTCAAAATAGTAACAAGAAACTAAAAAGGAAAAACCCAAATGGGGGAGCCATCAATTCTAGCAGTAAATTCTAGAATGAGCTCATTTCAGCAATAAATTAAATGTGATGAATGTCTTAAATAGATAGATAGGAAAATTTTGGTGACTAGTCCAAGAATAAGAAAATCTAATAATTTAATGCTATCTCACACAGCATGTGGAATAATCTACCAAGAAATAAAATTAAATCACCAATTTTGAAACACATTCGTGAAATATTGTGACCAATATCAGATGCATCAAATCGAGTAACCGTTGCATGGTACCAAGGAACACAATATCTCAGCAGCGTTAGAGAACATACCCAAACTGACCAAACAATGGACCATCTAAGATCTCAATTATATGCATCACTATAATTCTAATAAATACAACAATTTTCTTTCCCAATTTAAATTTCTTGACATTTTCCATGTACTTAAATAATTTCATTATGCAAAATTTTAATTAAAAGGAAGTTTAAGAACAACCTCAAAACATGTAATAAATGCACAACACAAGTTCACCAGGCACACAACATGTATGGGGGTAATTACAAGCATAAGATGGTAATGCACAAGGTCAAAGCATGAGACTTGTATCTCTCAGAGGGGTTCTCAACATGCTCACACAAGAGGGAATGACGCAATGATGGATCAAGGAATTATTGACCAACAACCACGAAGGTTCTTCCTATATTCGGAATATGAATAACACATATCATGAGTCACCAAAAATGGTTGTAATAATACAAAACAATCCACATCACAAGGTTATGGCCACAGTCTCAACATTACACAAGGGATGATTATTCTCTATAGCCACTATGGCTTGAATGCACTCCATGCAAGGTAATACAAGGTCACAAAGAAAAAAATGCATGAAATACATGATACCATGTAATGGAACAATTCCTACATGATCCTTCACATCAATTAATTATTAATTTCCCAAGAGATCAAAGTAACATGCAATTTTGGGGACATAAGTCACTGACCCAAATGATCTATCATATAATGTTAATCTCACATTTCATTGTACAATGAATGTTTCTTTTCATAAATACAATGGTGCATAACTATCACTCTACAAGAGGAATGCATATCAATGCAAGAAATAAGATGTCTACACATATAAAAAAATAATTTCATTTAATTTTATATTTATGCAGTAGTAAAAGAATGCAGTGCTCCACCCTCCATCAAGAGTCAATCAATAGGTACTCAAGACCATGCAATAACACCAATCAACAACTCTGACCAAGGAGGGTCACACGATAAAACAAGCCACTCAATGGAAACTTACATTTTGAAGCAACCAAGATTAATATATACATATCAACTATCAAGCCATAACAAATGGCAACACAACCACAGTTTATAGGCATCCATGCACTCAGACCACACAAGGGTCACCAAACATTGAAAACCTAGGAAAAACACACCAACAAAATGGTCTGAAGTTCTCTAAAGATGTTCTTACACAGGGGTATCATCCATCCCTGATAAATGTAAAGATCTAGGAGATACTTTTCCTCCACCACATGCTACTTGGGCCAGTTCTTCCAAAACACTCAAGAATGCCACACCTAGGCACCCAAGAAACAAGTTACCACTATCGCATGACACTACATACATGCACTTACATACCAACGACATCAACTATATGGGAAACATATACCAAGAGATCTTGTCTTATGAACATGGGCTCTGATACCAAATGTAATACCTCATCAAAGAACCCTCATAACACAAGTTTAAATGTGCACTAAACATTTTTTAAGTAAAGATATACATCAAGTACATAGGTGCATAATAAACCACAAAGCATAACAAAGATGTAACCATTAGAAGTAAATCATGATTGTCACACAATAGTGCACAAGAGGAAGACTCAAATGTTCTTCCAGGGGTTCCAAGACAACCCCAAACACAAACAAGAGTGGAAAATTCACGCTCAAGTCACAACATGAGAGATTGGACCACATCCACAAACCTCACGAGATAAGATTGTACCACCGTCAATGGTTTCCAATCAAGGAGACAAGTTCATCCTCAAAGAAATCCAAAACAAGGTTCATTTTAAGTCCAAATAGAAAAGTGATCATAATTATACCATAATGAATAAAAAATAGAATGTAAATACTTGAAACCATCCCATGAATACTAGGTATCCAAATATAAAATTAATTTTTGAACAAACCCTTGAGAACTACCCACTATCTCAAATGCGCTAAAATAAATGCACTAGAACAGAGTGCATATGCGCTACACTATTTTGAATATGCACTACACTATTATGCATATGTGCTAAAAGAAATAATATAGTGCCCACCCATAGTTTACTTTTCAGATTTATATTTCCAAACTCTTTTAGGCCATTTATGTGTGGGTTGATAATTTGAGCTTTATTATGTGGTTTTGGATGTATGACATTGCATGGTGATTTAATATTAGATAGTTATGAGATATCATATGTTTACAGTTAGATGATGTTAGTTACTTTGATGATGATTATTTATATGTTTAAAATGATGTTTATATTTGTGATTTTACTTACCCCATACTTGCATGTGTATAGCTATCATGCATGTTTTATCTTTCCGTTTGACATTTTTGAAATGGTTGAGGGACGAAGTTGTAGTTACCTTCTTGCGGGATCTACATGATGTCTCGATCCTTGTACTGGGCATCGACTTCCCTGAATTGTCAAGATGAGCATGCCCTATCGCAAAGTCTCAATGGTAAGAGAGGGGAGATAATATTCAAATCTGAATCCTAACCTAAGCCATTTTATTATCCTGAAATAGTGGATAAGTTTCTGATATTTTTACCCTTCCAATTTCATCCAGGTGACGTGAGTCCAAAAGCCTTTCCCTTGAGCATGATTATTGTTTTATTAGATTTAGTTAGTTTTTGGCTAGTTGGTGTGATTTTTGTTAAATAATTAAATAATTTATTAAGATTAATTATGTGGTTTAAATAATTAAATCTTATTAAATATAGAAAATTAAATCTGAAGATATTTAAGTAATGAAAATTAATTAAATATAATTATTAATTACAAAGACTTAAGTAAAAGTCTAATGGTGGAATTAAAGATTTAAATAATTATTGAATACAAATTTGAGAAAAACTAAATAAAACAATAAGGAATTGAATTACATAATATTCTTTTATTTAAAATTGGTATGCAATTAGTTGCACATTCAATTTAAATAAATAAAGCAATTCTTATTAGTTAAGTGAACTAATAAAAATAAGAATTATAAAAAGTGCATGGAGTTATTAATTAGAAAATGGAATAAATCAGTCATAAGAGAGATTGATAAAAATAAAGTTGTGGAGTTAGTTGAGTTTGAGATTTGCATAGTTGAGTTGGAATTTCAAAGCCTTTTTCTTTATTAGGAAGAATTTGATCATTATTCCACACACGGGTTTGCAGGTTTTGGAGGAAGTATTGAATTGAACTATTTTGGAGAGATTGGAATTTTTTAGCATTTTTCTAGTTTTCTTCATATTTCTTCAATTGGTGGTTTGAGGTAAGGTTTAAAAACCCTCATAGATTTAACTTTTGTATTTTAGAAAGATTTTTTTCTTCGTGCCTGTTAGATCTGGGTGATATTGATATTTTGTTGATTTTCTTATCATGTTCAAAGTTCTACAAATTAAGTTTATGAGATTTTGTGATTGGTATATTAGGAATTTCCATAATTGGGTTTCGTTTTAATTCAGCTAGGGCTTGATAAATTTATCAAAGAAAACCCTAAGGTTTGATCAATTGAATTTTTAAATATTTTTGCTTCCTCGTTATAGCCCATCATGTAAATTCTTCATTGTTAAAATTCTACAAAAAAGTGAGAGAAAATAATTATGTGTGGATATATATGTGGTATATATATATTGAAATAGAAAATAATAAGATATATATATATATATATATATATATATATATCTTATATATAAATATATATCAACACACACATATATATATATTATTGAAATAGAAAATAATAAGATATATAAATATATATCAACATATATATTTTATTGAAATAGAAAATAATAAGATATATATATATATATATATATATATATATATATATATATATATATATATATATATATATATATATATATATATATATATATATATATATCAACATTTATATATCTTATTATTTTCTATTTCAATAAGATATATATATGTTGATATATATAATTGAAATAGAAAATAATAAGATATATAAATGTTGATATATATTTATATATCTTATTATTTTCTATTTCAATTATATATATATATATATATATATATATATATATATATATATATATATATATATATATATATATATATATATATATATATATATATATATATATAATTTTATATTTCAATAAGATATAGATATAAATATATAGATATAAATTATATATATATATATATATATATATATCTTATTGAAATATAAAATTATATATATATATATATATATATATATTATTTTATATTTCAATAAGAGATAACTGAGATGGGGGTGAATCAGTTATCTACAAGATTCAATTATTTATCCAATTAAGTACAGAATAGTGTTAAGCACATACACAATGAAATAACACTTAGCACAACACCATAATTTTGGTTATGGGGAAACCCAAATAGGTAAAAACCCTAGTGGGAATTAGCACCCACTCTAAACTACACTAGAGTATAATGATCCCTGTTAGAAGATCTTACAACCCTGTTAGGAGTTGATCTTTACAATGCATGAAGTACAGTGACCTTTTCAAGGGTCAGACCCTGTTAGGAGTCTTTTACAAATAACCTTGTTAGAGGTGAGGACACACTATCCGGGAGCACACTGCTCAAATGGTGAAGGCTGCAACCTTTTGCATAACAGATACACACTATATCTAGATCTTGGTGAACTGGAAACTAGATCCGTTGTCTTGATCAGTTCCAAAGAATAGAATATACTCTCTTCTTCTTCACATAGATCTTCAATTGATGATTGACTGTCTTAATACATTCGCATCTTCTGCTCTGTTCTCTCAATCACACCTTAGCAATCACAACTGACTAGCTATAAGTATCTTTCTCCAAATGATATAATCAAGTCAGCCTATTAGAACTTCTTTGAAATCATATTAGAGAAATAATATAACTCTTCAATAACATCTCCAATGGCTAAACCAAGCACACAACTCAAATAGGACCGCGCAACTCAATATGAGTAGACACGTTGCTTTACACTGTCGGCTCCACCAAACTAACTGAAACTTTATTCTCATGTTGAAATATGTTATGTGCTCTTAACCAAACATTCTTAACTCATCACCAAAAACAAAACCAAACATGCATATCAAAATGATAGGCGCAACTACTAAAATAATTATAAACATTGTCGGCTCCATCAAACAATCTCAAGAAACTGTAACTGGCAAATAGAAACATCATAACTCAACTTGTACTACACAACTAACTCTACGTCCATGAACATAGCATCATAAACATGTCTTCAACACAAATATAAATGTGTAAGGCTCCATCATAACTATACTAAAAATTGCTCCTGATCTCTTTGAACAATGGCACCATGAACCTATAGGGGATGTGAATAAGGGCTTGTGGGAATGGACTATGCCTCATGTCTGTTGGGGAGTGTGGAAGGAGTGGAATAACAAAATTTTTAGGGAGATAGAAACAAATGATAAAGTTGTCTTCCACAAAACCCTTAATGCTTTGTTAGAGAACTATACTATCAATAAAGGTCATAACCCTGTTCTCAGCACAAAGGAAAAAGATAGAAATAGGAGGGAGGACTGCAAATGGACTCTCCCGCCTGAGGGTTGGTGTAAAGAAAACTTTGATGGGGCTACTAAAGGCAACCCAAGTAAGACAGGGGTGGGTGGAATCATCAAAAATTCCCATGGCAAAGGAATTGCTGCTATTTCTGCTCCTCTGGGGTTGCAAACAAATCACTATGCGGAGGTGATTGCAGCACATCAAACCATCAAACTTGCTCGGGATATGGGAATTAGAAAACTATGGCTTGAAGGAGACTCTAAGAATATAATAGACTATCTTAATGAGAAGAATGAGCCTACGTGGATGATTGTGAATATCATTGAAGAGTGCATTCAGATCCTTAAGTCCTTTGATAATATCTATGTGGCTCATGAGTATAGGGAAGCCAATCAAGTGGCTGACAGGCTGGCCAACTGGGCAGTTAAGAATGATGAAATGAAAAGGTGGACGGACAAAAAAATATTCCATCATAAATCTTAGATTTGATAGAAAGGGAACGGATCCTGGGCAGATTGGGAAACATCAAATGTTAATTATGAAAGGTTATGGTTTATGGGATAAGTGCCGAAATATGATGTGTAAGTAAGATATCCAAAGTATGAAACACCTTTTTAAAACTCATCAGCACACTTTGAGGCCTGATTTTGGGTATAACTTCCATGAGGCTAAAAGAAGTTTCATGAAAACCATCCATATCAATTGGAATCAGGCTTCAAAAGATATCACTACCAGGAGAAAAGCTTATAGAGAGGATGAAAATATGGTGGGGGAAAGACACAGGAGGGAACCTAAGAATGAAGTAGATAAATGGCATCGATGCTCTAAGGTTTGGAGCATTTTGAAAAATAGGAAGTAACCACATTCATCGATCGACTTCATGGGTGGAAACCCTCTGTTACACGTATCATGGTTAAGAGTTGGAATGAGGGGATTGTAAAAATTGATGGGGTGGATTTCACGGTGATGGAGGAGGTTATCTCTGCGATGACGAGCATACCCATTATTGGGAAGAAATTCTATAGAGATAGACAAATTTTTGGGCAGGTTGTGATAAAATTTGCCAAGGATGCGGAGGAAAAGAAGGCATTAGTGAATAAAAGTACCTACTACCTGCCGAGCTCTATCAAGCCATTGTGGAGGTTTGTGTTGAGGGTTATTATCAAGTACATCTCCCTGGACATGAGATTTGACTACCTCTACACTCACCACTTTGTGCTTCTAAACCATTTCAGGTATGGGGTGAAGATTTCAATCCCTTTCTTCCTATATTCGTTAATTAATGAAAATATCAATGACTATAGGGAGAAGCCCATTGGTAATCTAGCTTTCCATGAGGGACTTTTGATGTTGATTTATGAATTTTTTAAAGCTAGGACAATGCGGAAAGAAATTAAGAATAGGAAGGTGGGTAAGGAGGCTAAAGGTGAGTCGGATGAGTGGGGAGAAGACTATATCCCATTTGATACTGAGGATAGTCAAGGGATGCATTCGGAAATGGATGAGGATGCTACCCCATAGACCAAAAAGGGGAAAAACAAAATTAAATTGGAGAAAAAGGAGACTCTCATCCCTAAATAGAGCATTGATATCTCATTTGATAGAGACTATAATGAGAGGGCAAAGAGCATGGAAACAGAGGGAGACAATGTTGATGGGGAGGAAGATACCAATTTTAGAGAAGAGGAATATATGGAGAGGACAGAAGGAAAGAGAACCATTACTATTAAGATGCCTATCAATAGAGAGGAGGATTCCTCTGGCAAGACTTTCAGGAGGCTGAAAAAGAGGGAAAGACATTGAAAAGGAATCCAAGGAGGAGAGGCAGGAGGGGAGGAAGGATAGTGATGAGGAAGTAGAGAATCAAGGGATTGGGGAAGAGAATGAGTAGGGATTTGAAGAATATGGGTCTGGACATTACACTTGCAAGATTTCGGTCAAAGACAAGAATGTGGTTTGGAGGAATTTTGACACTGTTTCTGTGAAGATGGTATCAAGAGGGAGTTGGTGAAAACTTTGGTTGAGGAGAATGAGGAGGGAAAAATTCAAATGGAGGAGCTTATTGATCCTGCCCTTGTTATTTTGAGTGACATCACTAAGGAGGACCCTCACATGGATGTGCTTAATAATGCAAAGAACAGTGCAATTGACAGCTATGGAACCACAAAATGGACTTTCCATGAACTCGAGGAGCTGAAATACAGAGTGGGAAGACTAGAGAGGGACAATTGCAACAATATGAGTAGGAAAACTAAGGAGGAAAAGGAGATGGAAAATAGAGTGGAGGAAGTGAAGAGGAGAGTTCAGAGCATCAAGGGCACCTTGCTGAAAATCACAGATCAAAGCTATAACATTCTTAAAGCTTCTAATGACAACATAAAGATGTTGATAACCAAAATTGAGGAACACAGGGGAAGTAAGGAGGAAGAACAATCTCCCAACAGTGGAAAAGATAAGTATCCTGAGGAAGGATCGAGGAAGAGGACTAGATCCAGCACAAAGAAAAAGGACATCCAAGAACCTGATAAGGATCTTTCTGACCTTAAGGAGGTGGCTGGAAGAATGTCAGAGCTAGAGATTTGTGTTGTGGAAATTCTTAGTGAAATTACCTGAGCAATTCTCTTAGCTTTTGGCCTTTCCTGGTTTTATGTTCTACTTCCCTATTTTCTTTTTCTGGTTTTATCTTCCTATCTTGTGGGGGGTTGTTGTTTAGCCTATGGATTTTATGTTGTTGATTCTTTAAATGCTTTATCTATGTTAATCTTATAGTTCTATAGGGTTTCAGGGCCCCATCAAAACCTATTTTCCATAATAAAAAAACTATACTAAAAATCACATACAAAGCTCTGCCTATAACACTGTTAGGAACACTACTGATACAAACAACTACACAACTGTATGTACTCAGAATCAACCTTTGTGTCTATGATATCATGTTGATAACATATCTAAGAAGCATATGCTCAAGGTTCTCTACATAAGACTTCAATGCACGCTGCTTACCATATGTTGTCATCAATGACAAACATACAGTCAACACTAGCTTGCTAGCAAATCTCCAACAATCTCCCCATTTGGCATTGATGGCAACATATGGAATGAAAAACACCACCAATCCAAATGTACAATTATTTTATAATATTCTCCATTTCCTCAACAAAACTCCCACAAGGATGGATCCTCCATCTACTACTAAATGCTTTGAATATCAATTGCTACACACTAGTACAATTTGCACCTTTTTTCAATGGACAATTGGTCAAAGTTTCTACCCAAATGGGTTGAATACTCAACCAACTAGTTCATCACTATTTTCGTCGTTGAAATATCAACATATCATTGTAATTGTAGAATGATCGATGCCAATCTTGGTCGAAAATGACATTAAAAAGTGGCAATATATTTGTTGAAAATTCGACCATAGTGGGTCGTAATTTAGACCAATATTGGTCAAAATATTTGGCCACTCTAACTAGGATGCCAAATTCACGACGGTCATATTTTGACCAAATTGCGTCACACTTTAGACCAATATTGGTCAAAATATTTGGCTGCTCCGACCAGGATGCCAAACCCACGATGCCACATTTCAACACAGAATGATCGATTGTTAGACCAAACTAGGCCAGAGTTTCGACGTCAGTTAGTCGAAATGTCGCCTACGGTGAGTCAAAATTTTGAAAAAATATGGAATGTTTAAAAAAAACAAATGAAGATAAATATCCAAACTAATCACCAATGTCATCTTGATCAGTGATTAGTCTAGATATTTATCTTCAGGTGTCCACACTCGTTCTGCTACTTGTTGCTAGCGGGTCCCTGCTCGTTCTATTTTCCAGAATGCTTTGGGTTCTAGCAATCCATCTGCTCTACTCTATGTGAAACTGTGGGTTTTTTCATTTTGTTTGAACTATTTGAGAGATAGGCTTTGACTTGTGATGCATAATTGGTTTGCATGTTTGCAGCGTGGAAGCAGTGTTGGGGATGTTAGTGGTGCTGCGGACAGAGTCCTTAACCAATTGTTGACAGAGAAGGATGGTATGATAGCCAAGAAAATAGTTTTCACTATTGGTGCTACAAACAAACCTGGTATCATCGATCTGACATTTCTAAGGCCTAGCCGACTTGACCAGTTGATTTATATTCCCTTAACTGATGAGTCCTCACATTATCAAATTTTCAATTCTTGCTTGAGAAAATCACCCATCTCAAAGGATGTGGACCTTATAATGGCACTGGCTCGTTATACCCAAGGATTCAGTGGAGCCGATATTACAGGGATTTGTTAGTGGGCTTGCAAGTATTCTATTAGAGAAAACATTGAGAAGGTGAGTTTCAATTGTGGTGGCTTTTGCAAACTAGAGATGGTTATGAATTTCTTAATGGTTTTTTTGAACTGGTGTGTTAGAATTTTACATTTTTTATTCAATTTTCCTCAACTTGTATCTTATTATTTCAATTTGTCATGTTCTCTTTCCTTTGCACTTTTACAGGATATTAAATGTGAAAGAAAAAGAAGTGAGAACCCTGAGGCAATGGATGAGGATGATAGTGATGAGGTACCTGAAATAAAGGCTTCTCATTTTGAGGAGTCAATGAAATATGCCCAAAGAAGTGTCAGTGATGTGGATATTCAAAAGTATCAATCCTTTGCACAAACACTACAGCAATCTCGAGGCTTTGGTTCTGAATTTTGATTTCTAGATAGACCTGTTGGTGCTTCTGTTGGTGCTTCAGATGTATTTGCTACAGCAGATAATAAATATGATGATGACTTATACAGTTAAGAAACTTGGTACACAATTGTCATCTTAGTGAAGTGACAAATGTGTCTGTTCTAGCAGGGACCTTCCGTTGACAAATAGCCAATGCTATTCAATTTGGCTCCAGCTTTTGCTTGTATGAGTTTTATCTGTTCATATGTTTGAAACTTTATTTAGTTTATCAGCCCTTTACCTGAGGACTTACTAACTTGTAAGTCTTTAGAGCAATATTAACTTTGTGGCAAGGAAATTTAGCTATCGAAACTTTTTCTCAAGTGGTAGATAATGCTACAAAAACCTTTCTTTAAAAAAAAAAATCATGCTAGAAAATATTCTATACTAAATCAATTCTACAACAAAGAAAGTCTAGTTCAACTGATAGGTATGGTGTGCATCCATTTTATGGAGATCTACCAAGACGATTTCCCCTGCCAAGCTGATGTGCATCCATTTTATGGAGATCTGCTAAATATTTTATATGATAAAGATCACTACAAGTTGGCCCTTGGCCAAATCAATATTGCTCGTAATCTCATTGCCAAAGTGGCCAAAGAGTATGTTAGGCTAATAAAATATGGGGATTCTCTTTACTGCTGCAAATCTTTGAAGGTTGTTGCACTTGGATGGATATGTACCATTGTTAAGAGAATTGAACCGAGTTTGGCTTACCTCAAATAGGTGAGGCAACATATGGCTAATCTAAGTCATTTTTTCAGAGGGAAATGACAAGTGGGCATGTGGAGTGGATAGACAATCAATGTGTTTCATTTTGGTATTTCTCATGAGAAAGTTGTTAGTTTTTAGACCAAAGTGAATTGTCATAAACATTAGGAGCTTAAAACAAAAAATTCCAACCAAAATATCAAATATGATATGCTAATAGACAAACTCATTTTTCTGAAAATAAGAACAAGAAACAATCACATATCTGAAATCTCATGACTACATATATCGTCTATTAACAATGAAATAAAATTCATTGCACTAGATTAAAATTTTAGTAAAGACACTTTATATGGATCAATTTTTTTGCATTATAACCTGAGTCAGACACTCAAGAACTGCACAAAATGGCATTAAGCATGGATTTTGTTTACATGTGGTACATCAATTCCTTCATTGAAGACATTATCTATTACATTTATAATTGTTTATTTAGGTTCCATAGCACTAGCATATACACAAAAAGAATCTATATTAAAAAAAACATGGACACTACATATATATAAAAATAACCTGTTAAAAAAAAGAGGCCACTGAGGACAATTACACGGGTCTCCAGAAACAACATTACCCAACTCTTTCTCTCAAGCCAAAGACTCAGTGTGTTCAATTGCCCAGACTAGCAGTCAATTCTATGTTCAGTATATCTGTCAGGCCCTCCTGCAGTTTGAATGAATTAAGAATAGAAGATAGGAAGTGATTTAAAACTTTGCCTACTCAAAAACACAAACCAATGAAATAATCCACATTAGACCAAGAGAGGTTGACACATTCAATACGAGAATACTTACACAAAATGAAGTTGAATCATGCCAGACAATGACAATGAGAAGTTGACTATTGTCCCTTCTAGTTTTTTATTTGATAGTTGCCTGACAATAACACATTCAAAATGCACCTATGAGAAAAGACCTAGAATGAATGAAATTGATTAAATAATGAAGGTATGTTAGTTTGAGCTTCACTTGGTTTCGAGAATACTTTAATATTCTCTACTTAACAAGGCCAACCACGTGAAGGTGGAAGCTCATCTAGCCTCACCCCCCTCCCCCTAACATCAATCTAAATTTCTCATTAACATCTAATTACACACTTCATTCATCCATTTATGAACTATAACATTCAATCAATACAATCACATAACATTCATTAATATGCAACACTAATCAAGAATTCATTAACACATAAAATTATTCATTAACATGACATATAATTCAATATTAATACACAACATTCATAGATAATTACTTAAAACAACGTTCTTTCATTATCCAACAAAATTAATCAAAAAAGTTTTATCAAAGAGCATTTTTAAAAAATCATTTCTTTTTTGGGTTTTTCTTAGATTTCTTATTTAGGTAAAGGCTGAGAGGAGCATAAATATTATCTTCCTCCTCTTGTGGTTGTGATCTCAAATGATGATGCTTCCTCATGTCTCGAGGAGCACGAGGTTGCTGAAATAAAGGGGGGTCTGCTGCAATAACAAGTAAATGGGTTAAATTCGCATACTTTTTTTTATTGTTACATGTATTTCATTAACCAATAGAACATAACATGCATTTTTCTTTACCTAACAATGCCACATCATCATGTACAATAACATTTTGATCTTTCACCACCTCAACATGCTCAACATGCTCTAAAATATTCAAAAAAAGGTTACACAGCCAATTGCAATTAAAGATGTCAAATTCTATTAATAATTATGTAATTTATTTCCAATAGCAAATTAATACCTCCACCACTGTGATGCACATCATGGCCTTCATCACGCCCAGGTTCTGTGATATGATTTGAAGGCTGTAGTGAAATGTCATGCGCATTGTTATCATAAAATAGTCAATTTATGTTTGAAATTAACTATTCAATTTGATTTACTTTTCATTTGACCAATTTACCTTTGTCTCATTTGGTGTAGCAAATTTTTCGTTATGGCTTTCAAATTCTTGGTGTAGGCATGCAGCCATGACTTTATAGCCTTCCTTCAAGGCTATTCTTTTGTCTTCATCTGTGGGCTCTACATTGAATTTTGTGCCCTGTATTTTTTGTTTAATATTGTCACTTTTACATGTATGATTTGATTAAACATAATTGTTTGCAACCTTATATATAAAAATTTGATATGAAATTCCAATGCTGCTACTTACAAGTCAAGAGTGAAGTTTCATATAGCCACCAGAGCCAAGTTTGTGTTGGCCAACCTTTGTTAATCTCGTTTGTGTGGCTTTTGATGTGTCTTGCAGTCTATGAAAAGTTTGAAACATGTTAGATTATATATTTACAAAGATCACTAATTAGTGCATGATTACATTCTACTTTATACTATCATGACATATCTTCTTTTTCCATCTTCTGGTTGAATTCCACTACCCTTTAGCCTTTTCTCTTTTGTATCTTCCATTATTTCATTCCACTCCATTGGTGGAATCATAGGAGGACGCTTGTACTTTGGGTTATCCTTTAGAGCCCTTCTATATTGGTCCCTCACAGTCTTTATATGTTTGGATTCTTTTTTAAGAATCATGACACTGTCAAAAGTTTTATTTCCAAAGAGGTCCTCTAAAGATTTAATGAGCTGATTTTTTAAGTCAGCATCCTGTTCATTCCACCTTTTTTGAAAAAAAAAAATTGTTAGATATCATAACTTTAATATAGTACAATAAATGGAAGATAAGAAAAATATTGTACCAATATTATGAAGCTACATACCTGATGCAGGAGCATCCTGGGTGTAAGAGCAATCTTGCATCACCCAAAAATATTTCTATTTTTGTATTCAATAAGGGCTATTTTGTGCAGAGCTGATATTTATGGAAAGTTACTATTTTTGGTAATTTTTGTATGTGCTCAGAATGATCTGATTTCTTTCTTGGAGGTTGATTTTGGTCATATAAGTCTGCCAGTAAAGTTTCATTGCCAGATCAAGTGTATATTGGAAGATATTGAAGATTTTCGGTATTGGCAGCAGGGTACAGAAACTTTGAACTCAGTTTTGAAGGCTTTAGAGGCCCCGGATGAGGTCAAAAATTTGGGTGACAGGCGCTTGCGCCAATCAAGCCTGTAGAGCGCTTCGTGGCGTTTTCGAAATGGGGTTATAATAGCCGAGCGGGTCAACTGGTGATGACTTATGGTCTTCGGAAGTTGGGCCACCTGAAATGGCGAAAAATAATTTTCTTCAAAATTTATGTTCGGGTTTCAAAGGTTATCTTGAGCCGACTATGATGTAATAAAATGTAAAATAAAATAATTCTAAGTTTGGTCGGCCTTATTGCCTAAAATTCTGGAACCTTCCCAGGCGGTGGAAAATTGCCTATATAGGGAAGGCTGTATTATTGTCTTAGGCAGTTCAGAATAGTTCTGGGTAGTAGATCTGGGTATTGATTCGAGGCTTTGTCCTACAGAATATTGTAAAGGAATGCCCATGTGGCTTTGCATATTGTAATTCTGAAAGTTTGTAATTCCACATTTGTGGAGATAATAAGAAGCCAATTTTCTGTTCTTGCATATTATTGTTGTTGTTTCTCTATGTCTGTTATGTGTTTGTGGTATTAAGGGGAGCACCCTTCATCAAGTGGTATCAGAGCAGGAGTTCTTGAGTGTGTAAACAGATCGCCGACTGTGAGGCAGTTTGCACCAGGACCGTGGTTAGGGTTTCAGCGCGCATCGCGAAAATACCTCCACGAAGAGAACGTGGTGGAAGACCTGGTGTTGTGACACCTGAGGTTAGAGAGTTGCAGAGACAAGTGCGAGCATTGCAAGAAGAGATTCGTAGAGGTATGAATCTTAATGTCAGAGATGAAAGCGAAGATGAAGCCGAAGAAGAATATCAAGAAGGAGAAGTTGAAATTGTGAACCAGGAGGAAGAAAGACTTTTTCGAGCGATTTCCAAGATTGGGAAAAGACCTAAGATCGAGGTTCCTACATTTTCTGGAAATCTTAACCCAGAGGAATTGATCGACTGGATCAATGAATGTGAAGAATATTTTGAGTATGAAGATGTTGAGGATCCTGATAGGGTCAAATTTGCGAAGGCCAGATTGAAAGGTCATGCGAAGATATGGTGGCAAGAGATTCAGTTGGAGCGAAATAGAAGGGGAAAGGAGAAAATCACGAGATGGGATCGGATGGTGGATAAATTGAAGTGACAGTTCATTCCTGTTGATTATGAGCTTGACCTACTAAAGAAAATGCAGAGTTTGAAGCAAGCAGGAAGATCTGTTCAGGAGTACACAGAGGATTTCTATCGACTTCTCATCAGAACAGGCCATGCAGAAGCTGATAAGGAGAAAGTTGCCCGATACCTTAATGGGTTAAGGCCAAGCATTCAAGAGGAGCTGAATCTAGTTCGAATGAACAGTATTGAAGAGGCATACCAGTTTGCCCTAAAAGTAGAGGAAAAGCTGAACAAGAAGTTTGAGAGCAGACAAAACGGAAGAGGTTGCAGTGGACGATCTAGTGGACGGTCATATGGTGGCTGAAATGAAGATCCGAAAAAGAAGGATGAGGCCAGTAGCAGTCAGAATCAGCGAGGAAATAATTTCAATCACTTTCAGGATCAGAATAATAGAGATCAGAGAGGAAGAGGAAGAGGACAAAGATCTGGAAGAGGTGGCTTCCGTGGAACATGTTTTCACTGTGGAGAAGAAGGTCATAGGGCATTTGAATGTCCTCAGCGCCAAGGCAGAATAGACAGGAGAAATGAAGGCCAGGCCAGAGTTGCACATGTAGATGAAGATGCCACATCATCAAATTCTAAAGATGCTGAAAAAGGAGAAACGTTGATTAACAGAAGAGTCCTGTTGAGTGGTGAGAATGAACCTGAGCAAAGAAGGAGCCTGTTTCGCACCAGGTGCAAGTGTGAAGGTAAATGTTGTGATGTGATTATTGATAGTGGAAGCACTGACAATTTGGTGTCAGAAGAGATGGTGACAAAGTTGAAGCTCAAGAGACAGAAACACCCACATCCATATCGGATTGTCTGGGTACAGGATGACCACAAGGTCATGGTCAATGAACAATGCCTAGTAAAGTTCAAGGTTGGCGGATACCAAGATGAGGTATTGTGTGATATCATCTCTATGGATGCATGTCATATGTTATTGGGTAGACCGTGGCAGTTTGACAGATGTGCTATACACGATGGTCGTGCGAATACCTATTCCCTGACAAAGGATGGAGTGCGACACAAGCTAAAGCCATTGAAAGAGACCGAAGAAAAGGTATGCGGTAATGCAAGAATAACATTTGTTGATGGAAGAAAATTCTTAGATGGTATGAGGCATGAGCATGTATGTTTTGCTTTAATTCCAAAAGTTGGTAAAGAGGAAGTAGAAGATGTTCCTGTAGAAGTTGTAGATTTGTTAAATGAGTTTCAGGATATTGTATCCGATAACGTGCCTGATGGATTACCACCAGTCAGGAAGATCAGTCATCAGATGGACTTGATCTTAGGAGCGAGTTTGCCAAATAAGGCAGCACACAGAATGACACCTGCAGAAAGTGAGGAGTTGAACAGACAAGTACATGAACTGTTACAGAAAGGATTGATCCGTGAGAGTCTGAGTCCCTGTGCTGTACCAGCGGTATTAGCACCAAAGAAGAATGGAGAATGGAGGATGTGTACAGATTCTAGAGCAATAAACAAGATCACAATCAAGTATAGGTTTCCATTGCCACGAATGGATGATATTATGGACTGTTTGAGTGGAGCTGTGTATTTCTCAAAAATAGATCTGAAGAGTGGATATCATCAGATTCGGATCAGAGAAGGAGATGAATGGAAGACTGCCTTCAAGACAAAGGAAGGACTATATGAGTGGTTAGTCATGCCTTTTGGGCTAACCAATGCACCGAGCACTTTCATGCGGCTCATGAACGAGGTTCTGAAAGAATTTCTGGGTAAGTTTGTCATTGTTTACCTAGATGATATTTTGATCTTTAGTAAGACATTGGATGAGCATATGATGCATATTCGTATGGCATTTGAGAAGTTGAGAGAAGAGAAATTGCTGATTAATTTGAAGAAGTGCAGTTTTGTGAAGAAAGAGTTGGTGTATTTGGGGTTTGTAGTTTCAGGAGAAGGTCTAAAAATGGACCCAGAGAAGGTACAGGCTATCCTTGAATGGCCTACTCTAAGGAGTGCTACTGAGGTAAGATCTTTTCATGGTTTGGCTAGCTTTTACAGAAAGTTTATCAGAAATTTTAGTAGTATTTGTGGACCCTTGACTGAAACAATGAGAGGGGATAGAAAAGAGTTTAAGTGGACTAATGGGGCAGAAAAGAGTTTTCAATTATTGAAATAAAAAGTTACAGAACAACCTGTTTTAGCACTTCCAGATTTTAATAAGGTGTTTCAAGTAGATTGTGATGCTAGTGGTACTGCAATAGGAGCTGTTATGAGCCAAGAAGGTAAACTTGTTGCTTATTTCAGCGAGAAGTTAAATGACGCCAAGAGGAAATATTCTGTTTATGATCAGGAATTTTATGCTATAGTTCAGGCATTAAAGAAGTGGAGACATTATCTGCTTCCTAAAGAGTTTGTTTTGTATACTGATCATCAAGCTTTGCAATATTTGAATAGTCAAGGAAAATTGAATCAAAGGCATTTGAAATGGGTTGAGTTTTTGCAGAGTTATACATTTGTTTTGAAACACAGGAGTGGAAAGTCTAATAGGGTTGCAGATGCTCTTAGCAGAAGGCAACTATTGCTGACAGAAATGCAGATTGAAGTGGTTGGGTTCAAGGAACTCAAGAATTTGTATCCAGAGGATCCTGATTTTGGTGAAGCTTGGAAAGCTTGTACAGAACCTGTTACTCTAGACAGGACGAAATGGTTAGATTTCATCATCCAGGATGATATGCTATTCAGAGGGAGTCAGTTGTGCATTCCACGAAGTTCTATGAGGGAGAATCTCATCAAGGAGAAGCATAGCGGAGGATTGGCTGGACATTTTGGTCGTGACAAAACCCTTTCTTTAGTTAGTGAGAATTACTATTGGCCACAGTTGCAGCAAGATGTGAAGAAGTTTGTACAGAGTTGTAGAGTATGTCAGATGGCGAAAGGAGTGAAGCAGAATACAGGGTTGTATCAGCCATTACCTATACCAAAGAAGCCTTGGGAGGATATCAGCATGGACTTTGTTCTTGGTTTACCGAGGACTCGGCGGGGACATGATTCAATTTTTGTGGTGGTTGACAGATTTTCAAAGATGGCACATTTCATTCCATGCAAGAAGACTAATGATGTTGTTCATGTAGCAGAATTATTTTTCAGAGAAGTAGTGAGACTTCATGGTTTGCCAAAGACCATAGTTTCAGATCGGGACACTAAGTTTGTTGGATATTTCTGGCATACATTGTGGAAGAAGTTGAAGACAGATTTAAAATTCAGTTCATCACATCATCCACAGACTGATGGACAGACAGAGGTGGTGAATAGGAGTTTGGGAAATTTGCTGAGATGTTTGGTTGGAGATAAGCCAATGGGATGGGATTTGATTTTACCACAGGCAGAATTTGCATACAATAATTCTATCAACAGGAGCACTGGTAAATCACCATTCCAGATTGTATATGGAAGTAGTCCAAGAAATGCATCTGAATTGAGAAAGATAGATAAAGGAGAAATAAGTAGTGCTGAAGCTGAAGATTTTGCAGAACATTTGAAGAACATTCATGAAGAGGTGAGGAAGCATATTACCAAGATGAATGCACAGTATAAGGCTAAGGCAGATGAGAAAAGGAGGTATAAGGAATTTCAGGTTGGTGATGAAGTCATGGTTCATTTGCGGAAGGAGCGGTTTCCAGTTGGTACATATAACAAGCTGAAAATGAAGAAGTTTGGGCCATGTAGGATATTGAAGAAACATGATTCAGGAAACGCATATGAGGTAGAATTGCCTACTGAGCTGAATATTTCACCAGTGTTTAACATTTCAGATCTGACAGAGTATCATGAAGGAGGTGTTGAAGATGAGATCACAACAGCACAGTGGAGTATTCCAGCAACTCGTTCAGACACTAAGGAGATTGAAGATATACTGGATAGTCGTGTTGGTAGAAGCACAAGGAATAGGACATATGAAGAGTATTTGGTCAAATGGAAAGGACGACCTGTAGAAGATTCATCGTGGCTAACAAAGGAGGAGGTTAACCGTCTTGGTTTTCCTCTGCACACCTGAGTCGTGACAGGGTCACTTCTCAAATTACCCCGGGTGTCTGATGCAGGAGCATCCTGGGTGTAAGAGCAATCTTGCATCACCCAAAAATATTTCTATTTTTGTATTCAATAAGGGCTATTTTGTGTAGAGCTGCTATTTATGGAAAGTTACTATTTTTGGTAATTTTTGTATGTGCTCAGAATGATCTGATTTCTTTCTTGGAGGTTGATTTTGGTCATATAAGTCTGCCAGTAAAGTTTCATTGCCAGATCAAGTGTATATTGGAAGATATTGAAGATTTTCGGTATTGGCAGCAGGGTACAGAAACTTTGAACTCAGTTTTGAAGGCTTTAGAGGCCTCGGATGAGGTCAAAAATTTGTGTGACAAGCGCTTGCGCCGGTCAAGCCTGTAGAGCGCTTCGTGGCATTTCCGAAATGGGGTTATAATAGTCGAGCGGGTCAACTGGTGATGACTTATGGTCTTCGGAAGTTGGGCCACCTGAAATGACGGAAAATAATTTTCTTCAAAATTTCTGTTCGGGTTTCAAAGGTTATCTTGAGCCGACTATGATGTAATAAAATGTAAAATAAAATAATTCTAAGTTTGGTCGGCCTTATTGCCTAAAATTCTGGAACCTTCCCAGGCGGTGGAAAATTGCCTATATAGGGAAGGCTGTATTATTGTCTTAGGCAGTTCAGAATAGTTCTGGGTAGTAAATCTGGGTATTGATTCGAGGCTTTGTCCTACAGAATATTGTAAAGGAATGCCCATGTGGCTTTGCATATTGTAATTCTGAAAGTTTGTAATTCCACATTTGTGGAGATAATAAGAAGCCAATTTTCTGTTCTTGCATATTATTGTTGTTGTTTCTCTATGTCTGTTATGTGTTTGTGGTATTAAGGGGAGCACCCTTCATCAATACCTTTTACGTATGGTGGGCCCAAATAGCTTCAATGTCATTTCAAAAAGATGATCATAAAAAACATCATTTCCTACAAAAATATCATGGGATTATCAGTCCAAAATGAGTTATGTATAAGTAAACTACAATTACACTGTAAATAATAACAATTTTAAAGCACCTGGAAGCTTTGGTACTTTTAACAAAAACAAATTATTTCTATTCAACAACAATGTCCCCACAAACGAACCAGTACTAGTAACACGGGCTGATCCAAGTAATGGTTGATCTTTACTAGTACTGGTCTGATCTATTCTTGTACCAGGTGTAGGTTTATCTATTAGTGCACAAAATAGGTCCATGCAATGTATAAAATTCACACAAGAAAAATAATCAATGCATGATTAGCACATAACACAATATAGAAAAATAAGGTTTTACCAATTGTAGTTGGTACAGAGGAAGATGTATGCAAGCACCTTGTTGCAGACAATGCAGTCATCAATAGTGGAATGTTGATCGAAGGAGGCGTCTGCACTTCATCATGAGTTGAAGGATACATTGTTAGCAAAGACATTTGCAATGTATAAAGATTAAATGGGGTACTAGAAGCATCCCAAACATAAGTTGAGTCAATAATGCATACAAAGGTTAAATCAATGGTTAAAGGTTTATGGATTATTTACATGAAGGTTGTGCAGCGCTACAACCCTCACCATATTGACCATGATTCACAGGTGTCAAAAATTCTTGTAAGAAGAACACATCATATTTTAGATCATGATCCATAAGATAGTATAAAATATAAACATCTATTGAGCTTTAATTATTGCTTAAGATTAATTACAGCTTATATTAATACAATTGACTCTACGTATCAATTCTTCTTTGAGTTCCTCTATCTCCTCAATTTTTTTTGGTTCCATTATAAGGTTAAAAATTTATTTATCATATTTAGTTTTCATTTGAGTAGCCATGAATCCATGGTTAGGGTTAGATGCGATGTCATCTATAAATGTCACCTCAACTTTAGATCGCAATTGATCTGCTGCCATTTTTTTTTTCTCTATCAATAAGTATCAAGTTGTGACATCAATATCAATAAAGTTCTATCAAAATAACTCCAAAGCCATAAAGAAAAGAACATAATAATATGACATTTTTTTTATATAATTTGTAGAATTACACTAATTAAGGTTTACCTTTGATGAAGAAGTTGTACTATGAGGAACATCCCCGCCTATATCTTGAGGTGGATCCATGTCGCCCTGTGACAAAGATTATTAATTCTTAGCAATTAGAAGCGAAATGAAAGTAATAAACTTACCAAAAAAATTATTAATAAAACAGTAGATTGTACATTGGAGTCAATATTAATTGAAGGCAATTGGTTTAAATGTTATACTTACTAGTCCCATGATAGGGAATTTTTTTGTATCTACATGATTCAAATTGTAATCTATCAGAAGCTATTCCCCTGCACTTATTGATTTTATCGCACATACAAATACATGATTTCCCTCACGTGCCTCAAATATACAATTTGACTGCTTATTAGTTGACACAGATCGAGAACTATTTATAAAACCTACAATATTCCCTGTTTCTTTTGGCCTTCCATCAATATACATAGTGAGCCTTTTAGTTTGATCATTTGCTTTACATTGTATATAATTTATTGACAATGCATGCCTACGCATACTTTTTTTATATTGCACAATCCACATCCAATTTTTGTAATTGTAACAAGGTCCTGCATACTCCATCAATTCAACAACTTGATTATAACTGGCCTTTATGCCATCCATGGAAAATAAGCCCAAACCATGTGATGAAGATGGAGCTATGCGATATATCCTTTCGTTAACAAAAAAATCAGTGTTAACTGGAGGTAGTTCCTTGGGTACCCATTCTTTCTGAAGATGTGTGTACCTTGAGGGAACCTTCCTGTCACTTTTGGCCTCATTATCATAAGAACATGACCCCCCCTCAACAAGGAAAAATTGCATTCGTTTATCAAAATTTCTTCTAATCATTTGACCTCTAGTTGATCTCCCTATTTTAGACCTACTAAATGTCTCACTTTTGTCTTCTATTCCCGCATTTTCCTCACTTGAAGAAGACAGATCAGACAAATACCTATTTGGTGATATCTGCAATCCATCAAATGAGAGACATAGTAGGATCTATATGTTTTTATGACTAAAAAGAAGGAAACCTAATAATAAATTATACCTGTCAATCCATTTCAAAGGTGTTAAATTTCTTGCATATGTAAATCATTTATCTTAAGTTAGCCAAAAATTACATGATATGTAAGCTACAAATTACATAAAATACAAAATTTACATGATGCAAAATATACTCCATGACTATAGAGTTCAACACATAATAACTGAATTCAAATTTCTATGAATAAATCAATACCTCATACGTGACATTGATCATACCTTGACATACATTTCATTGATCATGTTATTAATCATCCTCCTCATCCATGTCATCATCATCATCATCACAACTATCATCATGATCATGATCATCACCATCATCATCATAATCACCATCATCATGACCATCATTTCCTTGATCAACACCATCTTCATCACGATGATCATGATCGTCACCATCATCACCATCATCGAAATCATCATCATTTTCTTCTTCTTCTTCTTCTTCATTGTGTAATAGTCGTTCATGATCATCATTTACTTTGTCTTATGATTCTTTAGTATCTTCTTCTTCCATCACATTATACTTTACCAGCCTTCCTCTTCGATCATGTCTAACAACAAATGACCAACCCGATTTATGTGGAATGGAAAAGTAAAACACTGGCTCACATTGGCATGGAAAAATATAGGGCTCATCTCCAACTGGCTCAAATGACCTTGTATTAATCATTGTAAATCTACTATCATATTCAATAATAGTCCTATCAGGATCATTTTGATTCAGCCGTAGCCTGTACCATTTGACGATAAATAGAACTAATTTGAATGAATTAAAGTCACATTCAAGTATATCATCCAAAATGTCATAGTATCAATTTTTAGATTGTTGAGGATGTATGTCATTTCTAGATGAAATATCAGTGACCTTGAAGACTGCACTTATCCCAGAATCACAAGTTTTCTTCGTGTCGTCTAACTTTTTTATGTGAAATTTATGGCCATGGTAGTACATAGCTTTGTGGTGTTTGATCTACAATTATTCAAACATGTCAAGATTATTTGCATCGATATGTGAGTTGATATTAAACTTATGGGTCATGGTTAGTAAACTTATACGTACCTTTCTACCTCTTAAACCATATGCTAGAGCAAGTACCATTGGCGTAACATTAGAATCTCCATTACAATGAGCTTCTTTAACCAATGATGCAACACCATCCCATGTTAATGAGCGACCATTTTCTTGAGATTGTTGAATCCATACCATCATCCAATCAAGATTGTTTGCAATATATAAATGTAGTGCATCCCACTCATGACCAACTATAAAAAAAACAAATAGACCACTTAGAAACAACTTATATTGAAGATCTATAAGAATTAATAAACTACAATAACATCGTATAATTACCTCTCACTTTCCTCAATCTACCTTTCCCCATCAAGTACTCCCCTTCGAATTTGTTAATAGAGTTGGGATCCCAAATGCGATCTACATGGATATTTGCTACAAACTTGGAAAGATATTCACTAATGTACACCATGGTCTGGTATACCATATATCCCTCCACCATAGAACCCTCAGAACGTGCTTTTTGTCGAACCAAGCCCTTCATAAATTTCAAATGTCTCTCAACCATCCACATTGACCTAGTTTGTATAGGTCCACACAATTCAATCTCCTCAACTTGATGTATGAGGTAGTGTTCTTGAGCATTGAAAAAAATTGGAGGTAGACACTTTTGCATTTCACACATAACCTGGAAAATTTTTCTCTTCCAATATTTTATATTTTTTTATCAATTTATTTAGATGATAACCACCTAAAAGAGATTCAACTCGCAAGAACATATAAACAAGATTTTAGAAAAAAAATATACAATAAATTACATAAAAAGTAAAGCAAGTCATAAATATAATATCTATACAAGTCTAAGAAATAACACTTCTAACCTCATGTATTCTCCAAGATCGTATATAACTTGTTTAATACTGTTGTCAAACTGGTGTGGGAGGGATAGAGGTAGGACGTACTGCAATGATTAAAAAATGATCTTTTCAATATATTGTAAAATAATACAATAAAAAGTAATGCAATTTTACAAATATATTGTAAATATAGAACATGACTTACCTTGACAAAGGTATGCCAATCATGTGTTTTCAACCCTAGCCCAAAATCACCTTTCTTTGATACAAGACTGCTTATATTTGCAACAAATCCTATTGGAAATTTTCTTTTTTTTATGACTTCTTTTAATGCATCACTTTGTTGCTCAGTTAATAAACAAGGAAGGGCACTTGTATTTATGCGGTCTCCATTGCTATCTGATTCAATGAAAGTTTTTAGTGCATGATTGGATTCATGAATGTCATTAAAAATTTTGGCAATTTTTTCTTTGTCACACCTTCCATCCAATATTTTCCATAGTGTCTCTGTTACATTCTTTCCAATATGCATAGCATCAAACAAATGCACGATTGGGAGATCCTTGTAGTACGGCAACCTAATAAATTGACTAGGATAACTTTTTATTCCTCTAAGTAGTTGGTCATTGATGCCTTGATGACCTTCACGAGCATCAATAATATCATTAGTAAATAAAAGACTATCAAAATATAAATTTCAAACAAAAATCATCAGATGGAATGACATTACCTCGGCGATTCAATCTATTGTAATCCAACTTCCATAAATGAGGTGTCATTCTTCATGGCCTTGATGTTATCTCTTCTTTCCCATTTAAAAGATGTTTTTTGATAGTTCGATACTTATGATAATTGTGGAGAAAGTGTCTCAACTCATTGAACACCTACTTTCCTAAACTTCTTGAATGACAAGATTTCATCTTCAGACCACAAAATGGACATGTGAATTTACCCTTTGTGTGAAGACCTAAAAGATATTGTACAATTGGATCATGTATAATTATCATGTGCAACTTAAACATACAACAATAATGTGTAAGCACTATAACATACCAAAAATACATGACCTTAACATGAATATATAATATACCACAAAAATGAGTTAGCCCAGGGGCATCATGTATTGTCCATACAAGCATTGCATGGAATTGAAATTGTCTTTGTCCTATTGGTCTAGAGATGTCATACATAGTGACCCCATTTCGTAAAATCAACAACTCGTCAATAAGGGGCTCAATATACACGTTCATATCTTTAACTTGGTACTTACCTAGTTGAATGAACAAAAACATTACATAATTATCATGACCATCTTGATGCGGTGTTTATAAATTAATTTACATAACTATTAAATGAAAAAATACCTGGTACAATCATTGACAATATTATGTGCTCCCTCTTTATGGACATCCAAGGAGGAATGTTATTGTTAATAACAAAAATAGGCCACACTGAGTAAACAGATCTCATATCTCCAAATGGATTGACATCATCCACTGCCACTAAAAGCTTGAGATTATGAGGTTCTTCTTTAAAGTGTGGCCATGTTGTTTTCTATGTCTTTAAATGCAGAACCATCCTCAGGTACTCACATAATGTCATCTTGACTTCTATTTCATGCATGGTAATCCATAAATTGTGCCAAGCTAGTGCACCTGAATAATTGTTGAAGACGTGGAATAATGGGAATGTACCGAAGAGTCTTGTGAGGCACCTTTTTTTGTTATTTGATCTTACCGATATCTACTAATATGACAATCAGGGCATTCTATTGCAAATTCATGTGATATAAAATGTGATCATTGGGACATGCATGTATTGTCTAATACTTCATTCCAATTTGATTCATAATGGTAGATAATTCTCGATATGAATGAGGCAGAATGTCTGATGGGTGGTAACAAAAACTCACCTATCAGCCTACAACAACAAATGTGAATTGTTAATATAATGAATCATAATGGTATGCTAACATTGAAGATGACAAAAAATGGCATACCTTAGCATACGTGACATTGCTACATTGGATAAACCATTCATAACCTTCAAGTTCACCAACAACACTATAGCAGAGAGAAGAGTTGTTTGGGAGCCTTGGTATAGGGGCTTGTATGCCTTCTCAAGTATAGCTATATCAAGACCATCTTCATCATCATTATTAGATGTGCTAGTACCATCATCATGATCATCTTGATCAGCTACACCAATACCATCTTCTTCAATCATGTCCTCTGGCACATTATCAGCTATGCCAATATCATCGTCTTCAATTGTGTTCTCTGCCGCATGATCATCTTCCTCCATGGAAGCATTATCATTGGCTTGGATATTCACACCTCCATGTTCCTCCAATTGGAAATCCACATTCACCAATCGACGAAAATCGTGCCCCCCTTCAATGTGACCATGTTGCCTACAATGACTCTGGGCTATTTTGATTAGAATTCTTTGATTCTTTAAGCCCTTACACGTTTTGCAAGGATAATTACATTTATCAACATCTTTTCTTTGGAACTTGAGACCACAATCTAGCAATTGTCTTGTGTATTTTGTTCTGGGTTCATATTGCCAGGTGTGGACTTTCTTCACAGGCTATAAATATAGAAAATGTAAACATACAAACATTAGTAATATCTTGTATATAATCAAAAAAAATAAAATATTATATAGTTTTACAAATACACACACAAATCATGCCACTAGACCATGAAATATTCAAAAGGATAAGTATTTTGGGAGTTATTATTATTTTGGGAGTTACACAAATCTCCTCACTAGACTACTGAATATGTGGATATTATTCTTGATGCTGAAGTAAATCAAGAATGTGAGTTGAAGCAATTACATCAAGCTGCAAATTATCAAGGCTAGAATTTTAAAATTCTTCATTAATCAAGCATCATAAGGAGGTTGAATTATCTCCTTTAATGGCAGACTGTGTTATTTGAAGGCTGTGAACTATTAAAGAATAGTAGTGATTTGTTTTTAAGGGATTGTGTTTCATTGTGGAGGTCACATTTTGACCAAGGCTTCATTTTCAACAAAGGAGGCTCACGTCACCCTTTTGCATTCTTCTCGTTGCAATTTGGGAGCTGGCTAGCTTCAACCATACTCCTAACGTGACCACCTAGTTGTGTGTGTTTTCATGTATGGTGAAGATTTGACATCCAAGGACATGTGCGGTTACTGTTGGATAGTTGGTGAAGTTTTCAAAAAATTTAGAAATGTTATTGTTATGGGAGCAACTAACTGACCAAATAGTATTGATCCAGCACTCAGAAGGTTTGGAAGGTTCAACAGGGAGATTTGATATTGGGGTTCTGGATGAAGTAGGTAGGTTGGAAGTGCTTTGCATCCATACAAAGAATATGAAGCTCTTTGATGATGTATGTATATTGGGGCCTTATGTTTTGTACTTCTATATCTAATGTTAAACAGTTCTTGGATTTTGAAAGCATTTATTAATCAAGTGTAATAACATG
The DNA here is from genome assembly GCA_027943335.1 of Chamaecyparis obtusa. Lineage (NCBI taxonomy): Eukaryota > Viridiplantae > Streptophyta > Pinopsida > Cupressales > Cupressaceae > Chamaecyparis > Chamaecyparis obtusa. The sequence continues at coordinate 607,799 of BSBK01001902.1, forward strand.
ATCAAGAGATGGTTTAATCATTAAGAGTCATAACTACCAATAAATAGAGCATCATGATTACATATAGAGAAGCCATCAAAAGTGGACTATAAATGAACAAAAAAAACTAGAGGATAAAAGAGATGTTACAGGTTTGCATCACACATGCTTAAGGCAAAAGTTCCTAATACAACTTAAGAGAGTAATTAATATGGAAATTGAATCAAATGTAAGCAACATATGGCATTAATTTTTCAAAGAAAGTGACAATTTAAAAGAATTGGAAAAATAGAGTGTACAAGCAATGATAGTGCACGATGGGAAGTCACAATAAGTATGAACCCATAGAGGATTTTTAGTGTTTCCTAAAAGATCATTTTCAAAGTGATATTTAGCTACATAGAGGTGATGTTCTGATAAATTTTGGTTTCTTTTATTTGAAAGAGGGTTTGTGTTTTGAGTTAATTGGTTTATGAGAACATCACCTCTATGAAAAAGGGTTTAGGTGAACAACACCTCTATGAAAGGATTTAGCTACATAGAGGTGATGTTCTCATAAACCCTTTTTCATGAATTTGAAAGAGGTAGATGTCCTAAATAAAATATTAGCAAGATATTGTTTCAATAGTTTGAGTTTTTGTACGAAACCCAGATTCTTCATTAATTACCATGGGATATTTTCTAATAGAGGATAGAATAGATGGATTAGTATCTCTTATAATTTTTTATAATGGGACATGTA